>VXBU01003138.1:241808-290203 GCA_013400315.1 Bombycilla garrulus | reverse complement strand
CTGATGTCATTCTATGAGTCATGTGGTGGGTCCTTAATGGCCCATTAAACAGGAAATGGCTCCCAGAGGGAGTTATCTATGACTTACGGGGCAAGGCATTGATGGCTCATTAGCAGGAGATGGTCCGATGGAGGAGGCGAGGAAAAAACACTGCCCCTCCTGGTTTTAACAGTTCATGAAGATGGAGATAGAATACAGACCTTCTGGAATATTTTTACATTGTACCCTAGGACTCTTTTCACTGTGAGAGTGATCAAGCACTAGCACAGGCCACCCAGACTAGTTGTGGAATCTCCATTCTTGGAGATATTGAATATCTTCCCAGGCAACTGAGTCTATGTGGTCCTGTTTGAGCTGAAGGATTGGACCAGATGACCTCCAGGGATTCCTTCCAACCTCAGTCATGCACTAAGCCTGTAAATTTTGTAGAAACATTAAAAAAAAATCTGCCTAATATTTGGTATTTTCTTTTTGTCTGGTATGTTTTAGTTTTATTTTATAGCTTCCAAAGGTATTTACACATTAAAAGGTTAAGTTCTGTTTTGCTGGGATATTTAATTTTGAAGAAAACACTGTGCAAATTTCCTTTACCATATTGAATGAAGTGTGCTGCACAAATAAAAAGTATTGTAATGGTTAAAAAATTAAGTGAAGTACAAAAATCATTGCAATGACCATTCAAATGAAGATAGTCTCCTTCTAGTCTCGCTTCTCTCTTAAAATCTGCACTCCACAGCTTAAATGTGTCATTAAATCAACTTACAAAGTAAAGCAGCCTCCCAGTGTAGCCCCAAAACTAAGCTGGATTTCAGTAGTGCAATTTTGTCTCTAGAAACAACTTAAAAGATGAAGAAAACTATCATTTCAAATGCCTGACATAAAAATTCTTAAAATAAAACTGTTCTTAAGAAACCATGAACCTTCCAGGGTAAAATGACAGAAATAATTAACTTAGCCCACCACGTAGTCCATACATACATGGAACCCATGTAATAATATATGCACACACATTGTATTGACATCAGTTTGCTAAATACCTCTGGCAATAATAAAAAAAAAATAGACATTCATATATCAGCTTACTAAGAGGTTTTAAATTAAACCAAATTCAAATTTAACTTTTTTCTTTCTCCTTTAATGGAAAAAAAATAGTGAGGCATTAAATGCAAGACACAAACCTAGTACTAAGTATCTGGAAAATTTATAGAGTTTTGCAACTATTTTCCAGTACTACAGTCCCAGAGGTACATGAACTAAGAAACATTTGTTGTAGTTCCAGGGAGAGTTGGAAATTTCGTAATTTTATTTAAGATACATTCACAAAAAAAAAAAAAATAAAAAAAAAAAAAAACAACCAAAAAAACCCTCTGGCAGCCATGTTTACACTATTTCCTTACAATGATAGGTATCTAGAATTTGAAATTAATATATGTATAATGGAGAATGTTCCTTCATTAGCAAGACCTGGCTGAATCACAGTTATTTTAGGTTTTTCATTCATCTTTCTTTTGCACTGTAGTTACTATTTTAACACCAGACCAGTTAAGATTAAGGACAGATGGAAGACAGAGGAAAAAAAATTCTTTTTACTTTCTTTCAGAAGTCATCAAAAAGTGGGTTGTTTTGGCAGTAATGTGAAAATATATCTTATAATGTATTTCCACATTTTGGTTGTTTGCTAAATGTACCATTACACCACCAACTTCAAAGCTTAAACTTGATCTAAGACCAGTCTACTAAACAGAACAGTATAGAGGAAAAAATATTTTAAAAATTCATCTAATATCACATTCCAGTTTCAATATAGGATTGTTCTATTAACTGTATTCTCTAATGGTGTGGTCAGCCTACCATTAAATTATTCAAATAAAGATGAGGGACCTGATTCTCAGCTGGCACATATCAGTATAGTTTCATTGATTTAAATAGGGCTATACCAATTTACATCTCCTGTGAATCATGCCCATCATTTCAATCAGAACGATTAAATGATTACTTTCCTTGTATATTAGCATAAATTGGTAATAACTAATGAGTGCTCATAATTCTCTGCCTTTTTGTAAGCCCTTCTCAAGCATAGGAGCATTCACCTGGTAGAAGGGTGAATACATTATCTGTTACCACATACACAACGGAATAGTGATGCACAGCACAGACAAAACCACAGGAAAGATGTATGGTCCTTCCAAACCTACAACTCACAATGGTCCAAAATAGTCTAGAAAATTTTCAGCCGAGATTACAAGAACAGATGCTGCTACTTTACATTTGTAGCAAATAATAATGATTCAATAACTGGCTGAAGAGGGTACTAATTTTATGGTGTAGATAGACTAATGGCTTTCTTTGAAAGCAATCATGACTAAGAAGCAGAATATTTGAGGAAAATATCATTTTTTTAACAAAAATAGGATGAATTAGTAGTTGACAGTTAAAGAAAACATTAGCTATAACATTTACGTTGGATACTAGGAAAAGCTTTTTCATCAGAGGGCACTTAGGCACTGTAAGGCTCCACAGGGAAGCGGTCACAGCATCAAATGTTTGGACAATGCTCTCAGGCATATGGTGTGACTCCTGGGATTGTCATGTGCAGGGCCAGAAGCTGGACTTGGATGACACTTCTGTGTCCCTTCCAACTTAAGATATTCTATGATTCTATGATCACATATGTAAACAAGTTAAAAACAATGGAAGCTCATTCTGTAATATGTCTTAAAAACCTTGATGGTCTTTTCAAATCATCACATATTCATCAGCCATGTTAACAAACAGCATCACCGAAGTTGTTCTTTTCCCCAGTCACCACTGTTTTAGACTTCAGTGTGAAGTCTCAAGGTGAGGAATTGTTCCTCACTTTGCCAAAAGTGGAACAAGAAGACTTTCTGGACACTGCAGTAGTTTAACAGGATGGCAGAAAGAAGAGTAACAGAAGTATCTGTCACAATTTTAGAACCCTCCTCCTTCTAAAAACATCCTAGATTTTCTTGCATATCAGTCCAAGATAAAGGAATTAACTATACTGATAATCAAAACCCATTACAAATATTTTCTTCCTCCATTTAGAAAGCTTGGTTTATCAACCAGATATGGAGAAAATAAATTTTAAAGTGGTAATCTAAATGTAAGATATTATTTCTATATAAATAAAAGTAGTAGAGTAGGGGGGGAAATGGGGACAAATGCCGATCTTACTCTGAGAAAATGCAATTCACTAAATGTGTGCTGTAAAACTTGAAAGACAACTAACCAATTCAAAGAAATTGTCCATAGAGTTAGGTCATGTAAATTAACAGTTGTTCTTGAATGGGATCTATTAATCCCATATCCAGCTAAGCAAGAAGCATCTCCATAATTTCCCTGGATTTTGAGTACTTTGACTTTTAAAGGTACAATAATAGTGAAGGGATATATCATCAAATAAAAGTAATAAATACACTGAGAAACATTATGTTATATCTGCTCTGCTTACAGCTTACAAAATATCCAGGGAAGCTTAATAAGGAAAACACAGACTTTGGGAAACAGAAATGATCATGTAACCACTAAAAACATCTCTGGACTGGAAAAGGAAATTAAAAAAAAAATAAAAATAGGAATCAAAGAGAAATGGCAATTTAAAAAAAAAAGAGAAGAAAGAAAAATTAGGGAGAAAAATATGAAACTAACATTGCTCACAGTCAAAATGTCATTAAACATTCTTGCTTTCATTTCTAGAAGGTATCTGTATTAAACCCATTTTTATTAAAAGTGGGGTTTGCTGCCCAGCTTGACTTTACCTTCTGAATATATATATATATATATATACAGACATACAATCAATTTTTGGCTCATGATCAGAATAATTCATTTCAAATCTTCATTTTTTTAAATCCAAGACTTGCTTGGATTTTCTATACAAGTTTAGGAATATAAAGACCTTGAACTTCACTGCAGATGTTCCCAGTGTTTCAAGGACAAATTCTCAGATATAATACTCAAACATCCTGTACCTTTTATATCATACTTTCCAGAGTGTTGCTGATTGAAAATAAATACCCAATATATCTAGGAAACTTTGTTGAAAATTATGTTCGTAACATACCTGCATTTATACACTTAGATAAGTATATATATAGAGGGTATGTGTCCAAACACACACTCATCTATGCATTACACTTATGTGTGTGTATATATATATGTGTATATATATGTGTGTGTGTGTGTGTGTGTATATATGTGTGTGTGTGTGTATATATATATGTGTGTGTGTATATTATATATACATATGTATTTGTGTATTTACCAAAGTCTTCAAAACTGATTCAGCATTTAAACAGAGGGCTTCAAGCAATTCATGCATAAGTAATATAATTATCAGTATGTCCTGGAGTGACTTTGTGATGCTTGTATCCCCAAATTGGGTGACTGTTTGTGCTGGATGTTCAGTTTTGTGTCTTTAAGATGGGCTCTGAGAGCAAAAGGGGAGAAAAAGAAACGTGAAGTTTTATTATCAGAACACTGTACCTACTCCTCTGCAATCTTTGGCGGGACAGTGCTTCGGCAGTCAGCCAGAGAGCTCTTTCTTTTGCTTTTTAGTTAGTTAGCTAGCTGAGGCAGAAAATTCCCTGGATTGTGGTTTTGTTCTTTTCCTTGGAAATTTTTTAGAACCTGCCCTGGACTGAAAACCCAGAAGAGGACCAGAAGTCCCCACCTGTGGCCCACCGGGGCCTGGCCCAGGCTGCAGCATTTTCCAGAGCTGAAGGGACTGAGCAACCTACGAGAGGGACTGTTCTGAATTTGTCATCTCCTCAGAGCAGTGAGACAATTTGTTGTTTTAGTATTGCTCATATTGTGCTGGGGAGTGCTTTGACTGTTGAATAAACAGCTTTTTCCCACTTCTCTCTAAGGAATTTTTTTTCCCGGACCTGTTGGGGGGGAAGGGGCCACTTGAATTGGCTTTTCAGGAGGAACCACTTTAGAGGTTGTCTCCCAAATTTTGCCCAAACCAGGACACAGTAAAACTTCATTTCCATCACTCTCCAGCTTTCCTAGTTTCACTGAGATTCAAACTCACCATTATACAAAACTTTTACTAATCCAAATTGAAAAAAAAATCCACCCATAGAAAATTGTGACATGTTTCTTTGACCTGACTTTGTAAGAAAATTGGTGCCCACTTTGAAATCTCAGCTAAGAGAGCTCCCAATTGAAACTATTTGTGTAAGATCCTTGCTTCTTCAAATAAACAGAACATACACTGATTTTGGGTATATCTTCCCCAATGTTTCTTCATGTTCTCTTCTCTACAACCTCTGTCTTAAATAGCAGGGAAAGAAAGGAGAATGAAAGTGAAGTAGCCGTCACTATCCTCCCTATTTCTGCCACCTAGCAATACATTTCTTTTTGAAGTAGAGAAGACTTGTGTGCAGTCTACATTACAACAGTGACGAAAACAAAGAAATTGGGCTGACTCAAATTTCAACAGTGTGAAAGAACCCAAACATACATTTGATTCTAATGTATACCTCTGATATATAACTATATTTAATATCTGCTCTCTTCTCTAGTCTTTACTAAGTGCATTGCTATCACCTAGAAATGCAAAATTTACAACCAAAGTAAGCTTTTCTCTGAAAATATTTTGATTAGGTTAGGACTGATGAGACTCTCCTACATGCTGGGGGTATCTTCACAGTTTCTAATGAGTGTTTTAATTTACAGAAACTTTAAGACAGTAGTTTTAAGATAAATCAAAACAGTAAGTTTTAAAAAATGTCTTAACTACACTGTTTTCAATGGAAAGTTAGAGCTGGTACAGAATGTGAAATGAAATACTATTGCAAACAATGTCAAAAGTTTACCATTTTCGATTTCATACACTAAATGTCATTCAAGAGTGTATTCCAGTGTGATACCTAATTGGTAGCCTTTTTCACACTTGCAATTTTCCTACTTTGTTGCCGAGCATCTGCATATTAATAAGTAACACCATTTAATGAGAGAAAAAAAATTCCAACACAACACACTTAACTCACTGCCTTTATCCACTGTATCATGGTAAAAGTGAACCCTGATGCCAAAGGGAAGTCAGGCCTTTCAACTGCAACTCTAAATTGCAGCTAACATGCTGAAGCAAGGATGTCACAGTTACACATAATTACCATTTCTACAGGAGTCTGTTTCCTGTGGTGACAGTAGCATATTTAAAATACAGCATTTTCAGTCTTCGAAGTCACTTTTCTCATACAAAACTGTTTTTTCACCAAGAGCCCTATTCAGTTGTCCAGCCTTATCCAGTAAAGCACTTAAGGATATGTCTAGATCCCATTTAACTTAGGCACATGATTAGGATTTTTTTTTCTGCAAAAGAATTGAACTCAAGTATGTGTTTCGAATGCTTTGTCATATGGGAACCTAAAATAGAAGCCTAACTCCTAACTACAATACTAATACTCCTGACGACCTGGGAATTTTAGTCACAACAAATTTTATCATGGTTTACAGGTTTATTTTTCCAAATAATATTTTAGTATCATCTTGTCTTATCACATAGCACATGCTGTAAGCTTATTAGAAGCCAACAAGAAGTTTGAAAAAATATTAAGCTTGATCATATTTGAATCTTTAATACTCTACCATTGCTCCTCATGGCTTAAAGACCATAAGCTTTAAATACCACAGAAGCTTTTTTTCCACATTTGAAATAAGAATGCTTAGAAAGGTATCTGCTTATAGAACAGGTTGTAAAATGGAAATTCACAGGAGGAAAATCCTTCTTATGTCTCCTGCATTTCTCTCTCCATCTTTTGCTTTTTCTTATTCATAATCACTGTAATGAAAAAGGTGGTTTCCTAGATAAATATTACAGAACAGACAACACAGTGTGACTTTTTCTGTTATACTACCAAATATCTTCCCATCAACCTAGCTATAAATAGCACCCTGATTATATAGCAACTGAAACTGACACCTGTCCCCCTTGTACAAAGCACCTCTGTGCTACTCAAACCCTGAAGAAACCTTTTTTTGCAACCCTATCATTGAAGACACCTTTCAAAGAAATACTGTCTAATACCTCAGAGTTGTTTGTTGGCTTTTTTTATGAACATCCTCAATACAATAGTCTGTGGCAATTTTAATATTTGTACACTAAGGGGAACACAAGGGAAGGTTGTGTCATTGCCATTCTAACACAAAACTGGGTGCAGTTTTCCTGGGGGCCCTTCAGTGATTTCCATGCCTGGGGGACATAGAGGCTGTTGAAGTACATGTAATGCACTGCCTCTTCTTCATAAACTCATTACATTTTCTCTCTTAGGATAATTTCTTACAGCTACAGCACAGAAATGAAAATTTAGAAAATTCTTTTTTCCATTTCTCACTGGGCCTCAGACTTCCTGTGTGAATCTTGAACAAATTGTTTTACTTACTCTACCTCTGCTCTTCACATCTGAGAAGTAGAGATAAAAGTAAAAGGAGCACTTCAAGGCTTAATTCATTAAAATTGGCAAAGAACTTTCAGGTCAATGAATGGAGGCTGCAACAGATTAACATATAAGAAGTTTTAATAATTTATTTGTTATTCTTCAACTGATGCAATATACTTCTAGACTAGAAGAAACAGGAAAATTTAACGTTGTGTCACTGGTATACATGTCTAGTTTTGCAGATCAGTAACTGTAAATGAAAGATTCTGATGTGTTTCTTCTATTTGGGCTGTGTCCCAGGGTACTAACACACAGCTCAGGAATAACCTTCTTTCAACAGGAAGTTAGAATAAAGCTGGATTTAATATAAATACACACTTCATGTTTACACACATATACACAGTATATATACAGAAAATATGTGCACTGAGATGCTATTCCAAAGGAAGGAAAACATTTTCTCTTTATTGTGTTACAAGGCCATAATTTCTCAAACTCGGTGATAAATGCTGTAGAAATGCTCTGGAAAAAAATGCCTGTAATTAACAAATATGTGATTTTATGTAAGATCCTTTGTTTAATATATGTCTTCATATTAATGCACTATGATTAAAAGAAAATCAAACAGTTAGCAGAGGAAGAGAAGACATATTTTTATTTTTTTTTAATAATAAAATCTGCCTTATTCCAATAGCATTTTTCCTTTGGATTTTTTCCTTTTAAAAATAAAAATTCCATTTTCCTGTCTGAATTCAAAATGATTGACTGGAGCACAATATTAAGTAATAAATAAAAGAGTCCCAGTGGCTGAAAGACTCCTGAATAAAGAGAAAATTATTTTTGGATTTTCCTTCTGATCAGATATGAAATATTCTGAAACGCCACCTCTATAATTTGATAAAAAGCTTGATATCCCCAAATGAAAATAGGATTCAGCACTTTCATTTTTCTGTCTCTAAAGGAACCTCTAGGTAAACTGATTTTAAAAAAATGAAAATCTCAAGCATAAAGGTGGGAGTAATGAAGCAAGTTTAAATATGCGCTGACCTTTGAAATGAACTGCATTCCATGTTGTTTGGCCAAGAAGCTGGCTGTGTTGCTGTCTCCATCAATTTCCACAGCATAAAAGATGTGGGTTTTGGAGCTGCCCTGCTCTCTGGTGGATGTTGATAGGCATCGCTGCAAATAGGCCCGTGCTGATAGTAACAGCCATATGTTCATTGCTCTGAAATATTAAAAAAAAATCCACAAGGGATAAAAGTGTAAGCACCTTCTTTTGTTGTTGTTGTTGTTGTTGTTCACAATGAGGATATACCCAGAGGCGGCTCTACTTTATTTACTTCTTCTTTGGAGTAAAAAATAAAGTCCTAGATTTTTTTTAAATTTACTTTCAATATTAAACTAAAAAGATAAAAGCAAAACAAAACATTATTTTGGGATTTTAAGAGGCTTATGCTGTTTGAGAGTATCTAAAAGTGAAATGATATTTTATCGTATGATTTTATTAGTACAAATTCAAAACCTAAAACATAAACTACTTTGCAGCTTTACTTAGATGATTATTCTCTTTTTCCACTCCTGTTTTATTATACAAGTTTGGCTAGTTTTATCCAGTGGTTTGTCAATCTCAGGCTGTTCACTGGACCTGAAGGTCAAATGGTATTCTCTGAAAAATGTCAGCGTTCAATGTAAAAATGGAAGATGACCACTTGAATGTATAGGAATTTTAATGACAATGACTAATCTAATTATCTGAATATCTGGTCTAAGTCCTTTTGTAACAGGCTGTAACATTTTTTTCTATGAAAAATCAGTTTAAAATGGAGTATTATGATATGATCATAAATTGCCTAGAAAAATGAATTACAGAAAAGATGACAAAGTCAAGATTATGCACATGAGAAATACTACAGGTATCTTAATTGGGTAATATTAATATCTATCAGAAAGTTTATGCTGTACATGCTAACTCTTAGGCACTATATTCTGGCTTTAAAAATAAGACAGTAGTAAATAAAATCATCATGAGTATTATTCTGGTGTTGCAACTGCGATGAAACAACAAGGATATCTTTTAAGTAATGTAACTTTAGGCATAAACACTGGTAGAGATCCGATCTACTTTTCCACCTACATTCCCCTTAGTTTAGGTACCTGTTAAGAGCTGTACAACATCAGAATTTAAAAACTAATTTTGAAGTGTATGGGACAACATAGTTTTGCATGTTATTGGTGATCATGTTAATTTATATTCTTGTAGTGCTTGCAGCACTTATAATTCAAACAGTCTTTTGAAACAGCAGTTAGATATAAATAAAATTTGAATACATATACTTCTGTTTTTCCTCAGCCGCATTTTTTACTTGCATTCTTCTTGAAAGTCCAAAAATTAGGACAAAGCAGCCACTGACTGAATTCCACTCCACACCCCATAGTAGCTCTTTTTAACATTAGGTGCGAATTAAGGTGCAACAGATAAAACCAGTTAATTTCATATCTTGCAGTCCACAATAATGTAAACCTATGATTTTTAATAAACACTGCCACACTGGAAAAATATACTTAAGGTATCTGCGCAGTTAGATCTAAAAATCAGATCTTGAATGAGATCCTAACAGCTAGATCCTTCTGAAAAGGTCTAGCAAAGCCTATCATATGGAATGCCTACTAATTACATGAGAATGTTTCTGGAGGCTGATTACTATCTAAAGCACAGACAAAGCCTTACAAGGCATTTTTATAGGCAGACATAAGGAATCTAAATTTCCAAAGACCCTCCTCAAATATTAATTAAGCAGTATGGGCACTAGCAATTTTCCACATGGTGTTTTTTGAAACTAAAGACTGAGATGGTGGGAACTGCAATTTATTTTTTGTTGTCTAGCTAAACAATCAGATTACAGCTCTATGAAATGAACTCCAGTAATCAGCATAAAGGAAGACATGAAGATTATGAAAGATTAAGTTTCAGCTCCTACCTGTAAGAACATGAAAATTTCACCAAGTGTTATCATGGACCATTCATGAGGCTAAGGGGTATTTGGCTTAGTGTTTCTTCTGCTAGTGCCAGTCTACTTTGTATGGGCTATTTGCTTAAATGGTGATTAAATAGAACAAAACAAACAAAAAAAGACATTACTGCTCAACCTACTCTAAACATGATTCAGACTGGATTTCAACTAAAGTCTTTTCCTACCAATTCTAATGCAGTCTAAAGCCATTTTGATCTCCACAGACAGGTTAGGGCAATGTAGTTGGCCTGTATCTAGAGTCAGTCAGAGGCTGAGGAGGAAATAGAATCATTAGGGCTACAGAGAGAATTCAGAAAGAAACCCAACAAATTGATGATGTATATCTGCCCAGCATAATTTATGCAATATAAAACATTTCCAGAACAAAGATCAAAACCAGTCTACCAAGAACAACCTAGATCACCAGAGCATTCTTTTAGAAAAAGGAAAATACAGGTTCATTCCCCTCCAGAGAGGTGTAATGGTAGAACCCCATATTTTTCAGGAAGAGACTGACACCACTGAGGTATTGGTAAAAGTGTTTTGGAGATATTCCTATCCTCTGGCACTATATTCCTCAACATTCTCTTTGCTGTTTTTCAAACCAAACTATTTTCCTAGTAGTAAATTAGAGATCTGCAGAACTTTCTCATTTCATCAAAGTCAAAATTTCCATAAAAATACTAATTCAGTAGATTTTGCTTTCCAAAACAGTATAAATCCACCCTAGAAAGCAGAGTTGGTAAACCCACTCAAACAGCTACAAAGGCAAATTTCAAAGATATTTCATAAGTACAAGTAATAATCTGACAACTTCAAATGACACTGAAGCAAACAATGACAAGTGTTGTTTCACCTACACCAATTATTTGCTCCCAAAAAGAAAGTGGGTAGGGAGACAATATTATTTTACCTTTAAAATAATTCTGTCTATGTCCCTCATGGAAATTCAATCATAATCACAGAATCACTGCATATTCTGGGTAGGACGGGATCTACAAAGTTCATCAAGTGCAACTCTTAAATGAATGGCCCATATGGGGATTGAACCTTGGCACCACAATCTTGGCACTATTAGCACCATGCACTAACCAATTGAACTAATCTCAGAAGTAATGTCAACATGATATGAAAATTTACACAAACTTGGCCACAAGACACTAGGGTTTTGAAAACTGTAATCACAACCAGGGCAGGAGAGACATAACAGTTGAAAATTGAAATCATAAATTATTCCACCTGCACAAAGTAATCACCATCCCAAGACTTTTCCTATATTTCCCCAAAAATGCTTTTTTTTTTTTGCTATATTCCAATCCATATTTTGGGATAACAAAGAGATTGTCTTACCTCAACTCTCCAAAGGCAGTACTAACAGAGGGTAAATTCACGAGAGAAGGATCTGTGCATCAGTAGATTGAAGGAAAGACCAGAAAGGGCATAAGTAAAACTCCTGATTCATGTTAGAGGCTTTGGATTGATTGATTAGGACAACAAGGATTGAGAACTAAGCACCTGAGCAAGAGAGGGTACAGAAGAACTACCACACCATGAACTCAGTGAGAGACTGAAATAAAGAAATTATTTGCATAGGTGAGCTGAGTGGGACCCCAGCTGATAAAAAGTCTGTTGGTTCAAGCACTCAAAGCACAACTGGCTAAACAGAATGAGGAAATAAGTATAAGGAATGATAGAGAATCTGGAAAAGTCCAACATTAGTGGACTAGGGAAGGGACACATCAGAGAAGAGAAGAACTGAACAAATGCAGGAAATGTACAATCAAGATTATTGAAGTAAAGAGACCTGGGAAAGGAAGAAAGGAGGGGAAAGAACAAATGATAAGTACAACTCAACTAGGCTGTGAAGAACCAACCAGGAGACTCCATAACCTTCAGACCAGCTGTTCTCTACAGCCTGGAACCAAATCCTTGGTTTCCAATCTCACCATTCCACTGAAACTAGAAAACACAATGGAACCAAGTGTCTTAATTCTACCTGCTGGGCCACAGGGATAGTTAAAGCTTTGTTGTTGGAAGAGTGTGAGTTTGTTTCTTCAAAGAGAAACATTGTCTTCTTTGGATGTAACGAATGCCAGCCCTATTCCATGAGAAAATTAGCAAACTGCTAGAGGATGGCATTTCCATTCAAATCACCCTGTTAAGAAAACTCTAAGCGTGAATTAATCATACATAGAACACATCACATTAATAAAATTTTGTTGAAGCCTACATTTAAAAAATGACAAGAATATTTGTCTAAATATAAAATAGAGGGTAAGAGGTATTTTTAAAGACTAGGAAGAAGGACAGTAAAAGTCCTGTAATAGTAAGGATTCATTCAGGATTTATAATAATAAACTCACCCAAGGCTGATTGTATACAACACATATTCTTCAGCATCTGTCTTTATTCAAGTTTCACTGTATATATGATATATTCTAAAGTGGGCTCTTGAGGGCTAGTAAATAGTGACATCCATTATTAATGTTGTACAGGGTGAGAGATCCTGTACAGGTCAGTGCTTCAACCTGCCTTAATCCTCTGTTCCTACAACAATGGATTTTTAAGAAAATGTTTTGGTTTCACTGGCAAGGGTTAAATTTTACTTACATACATGTAAAACGATTTAATTTCACTAATCTATCAAGAAAGACGATCCATAATTTTACTAAATTCTACTGGAGGGAAGGCAAGGATGGATTTAAATTTTTTATTTTTGTGTGACAAATACTGTAGTATTGTGCAACTGAAATTTCACAAAATGAATATAAACCCTATCATTTTCTAAATGCATATATTTAAGAAAATAATAGGTTTCTTTTTAATGGCATGATATATTTAAAAGCAAATAAAAATATCAATTAAACAGAAAATATCATTTAAACAAACAATTTGTGTTCCATTAAGAGAATCTAATTATTAAAAATAAAAACCATTTAAAAATCCAACTCTACTTTTATTTTGGGTCTAATCTAGGTTAGGAATATTAGATACTGTCATATAATAGAAACTATACACAGTTTCTGTATTAAACAGAAGGGTAGATAGAGGACTGATACTGGATTTGTAATAGGTAGACCAGCTAGGACCAATGCTATGGCAGTAGTGTTTCTAGCACTAAGTACTTGTTACAACAAAAAGCATTTTGAAATAACACTGAATCTTTTATACAGGGTCAGTAGCAGATGAGTATTGTGTTTAAAAATACTAGTCTTGGGAGTGTTCTAGGTTTGTTACAACAGAGACTTAAGTTTAAATTTTAAATATGACATAAACCCTACAACAAATTAGTATCTTCCTGATGTTATTATAAAACACACACTTATGTCTCTGAATTATAATTTTGCTAAGTAGGCCCATACACACCAAAAAAAGACAGTACTGGTCTTTAATCATGTAAAGAGAAACAACCAGATGTAAATCTAAATTTTTTAACGTGATTGCAGCTAAATATAGTTAAATCATATTTAATAGTAAAACTACTGAATACCACTAAAAGCATTTGCAAAAAATGTTGAAAAAAACCAACAAAATCTAAAAAGAAAAAATGGGGAAAAGGGAGAAAAAATAGTAAGGGGAGGGTGTTAGTTAAAAGATCTGAGTTTCCTCTATCATCCTCCACTGAGCAAAAAAAAAAAAAATTCCCTTTTAATTGTAATGAGATATTCTGTAGATCTTGAAAAAACACTGCAAAACAGCTGAACCACATGCACCACTCTCTGAATTATGAACAGCTTTCTTACAGGCTTTGTATCTTATGCTGACCAAGCCCAGTTTTGCTCCAGTTTATGAAACATGACAAGACCACAGATAAAGTTGATCTATGCTGCAGGCTATTTGTGTTGTCTACTCAGATGGTATGTCATAATGCCATGAGTCCAAATCCTGTACCTTCTTTGTTTTCTTTCATTTGTTTTACTGAAGTTTTATAAAGCCAGAGACAGGCGCAAGATTCAAATTTATGGCATTGTTTCTCCCATCTAAGAATAAGCACTAAACCATGAGGGTGTATTCAGTAGAATCTCCAGTGATGCCTGAGACCTGCAGAGACAGCATATGCTATTTATTTTGGGTTTTTTTTCACTGAGGAATCTCTGATGTGAAGAGTATGTAATAACGCACACATCATTTTATTGCATTTTTTGAGCTTTTTCTTTCGTTTTAATATTTATTGGTACTAGCAACCACTATTTAAAGTATTATCTTAAAAACTGTCAGCATTTCAGCATTTTCCAGGTTTATGAAGCACTACTGACTATATTAGAAACTGAATAGTGCTCAGTTACTGATGATACAGCTTTTACCACCTCTTCAGAGGATGTCACTGAGCACCAAGAAATTAGCAAATTCTGTAGAGTGTTTAATCTTGGAAACAGAGACATTGGTGATCGAGTGCATTTTGTTCCTTTAGTTGCTTCCATTTTTGTTGGAAAACAAGAAACAGGACAAACACATATCATTCCTCAGCCAGATCAGTCTTAAAATGTTTTGTAAACCATATGCACAATAACACAAAAATACTAAGTGGAAAATATTAAAAATACAAAAAACGTAGCTGCCTAGGAGTTTGGACAGGTGAAATTGTATATTAAAAGATTTAAATACTATAAAACTCCTGGAAACAAATGGGAGAAATTAATTGTATGTAATCATCAAGTTAATGTGCATTGTGCTACTCTAGCTATGTGTTCTAAGAGTACAAACATGTACAGTTTATAATTGTTGCTATCTTCTAGTAGACTAAATTTAATATTTGGAGGAAAAATGACAAGCTTTCAGGTATTCAAAACTTTCCTCCAGCCTAAAGAAGAAATACCAGTCTTTCAAACTAAATTATAGTTAAGAACACGTCCTTTGGTTTTAATTGAATCAAACCAATTGAATTAACTAAAAGATATGATAGCTCATAAATATGAGGCAGAGAAATATTACAAAGGGAAAGACAATACATTTGTTTGCTCCTATGGGACAGAGAGATGGAGAGGAAAAGAGACACAAGTAATTTATTGTCTGTGCAGCATGGAAAGGTTATCCTAGGGTGGCAGAAAATATAATGTGCCATAAAACCAATGTCTCTGTTGAGTCCATGGTTTTTAGTGCCCAGCAGAGTTATGAATTTTAGTTCCAGAATTATTTTTTGAAGGTATTTTGTATGTTTCCCTTGAGCAGCAAGGCTGAGAGGTCAAAGATGAAGTGGCTGTTCTGGATTAAAAACAAATGTGACATAGCTATGCAAGCTGGAATTCAAAACCCAATAAGGTTTGTATAGTTATCCTACTTCAAGGTTCTATTTAATTGCCAAGAGTGGGCATTCCTAGAAACAAAAGCGATGCAAAGCCCCCGCTTAAGTAATTTTCAACAGTTAAAATAGTGTGAAATAGCCTTAAGCAAGTCTTAAATGATAGCAGAAAACTATTTAACTACGATGGTGATATGACCAGTATAGAAAATGGAAAGTTTATACCCAATATTGAGAACTTGTCCTCTGCTCTGACAAAAATAGAGAGAAAACTCAGAAAAAGTCTTGAGACAATATTTTCCCCAGCATAAGTTCAATAACCTCCTCAGCTTGTTCTAAAGGACTTTAAGAATACATATTAACCTCAGGGTCAGGAAAAATGAGGAATGGCTCAAAACTCTTTGTTTAGAACATTTTCCCAGTGTATGCAGAGTCATAACCATTTCAAAGATTTTGAAACAGTAGATTGAAGGCTCCACAACTTCTTTACTGAAGGACCACAAGGATTTGTTTGTACTCAGGAAGCATTCCAAGCTCAAGTTCTTCAAGGGATCTTTTAGGGGTTTTTAGAGAGTAAATTTCAGCTGCCAAACTGTATGTCAGACATGCTATACTGTAGAGGCTTAACCACTCACTGGGTGGTTATGCCACACTTAAAGTTGCCCAAATTATGCTATCACTCAATGGATGATATAATAGATAAATTAAGTGTTCTAAATTATATAGGCTGTCACACTCACTTCTGTGTGCTTCTTTGCTAGCCAGTAATAAGGATGGAAAAATTTCTATGGAAAGGATACAGATATCTCAGGATATCAAAGAAGAGAAAGAACAGATTTCCCATGACTATTCTACTTCAAGAAATGAGAAGAAGAAACAAATTTGAAAAAGGTGGTGCCAGACAAATTAATGTTACACATTTAATATCCAGCCAATACATTTGAAGGTTTTTAAATAAATATGAAAAATAAAACAGAATAAACAGGAGGCATAGTGGAACTGTAAAGCACATTACATTAATAGTGGAAAAACGCTTAAGTGACCGAGTCAAATGTGTCAGAAGTTTCTAAGGGGCTAGAATGAAACTTTCCAAGACAGTTAGCCACCAAATCCAAAAAATACATTTTCATGAAGCCTAGCAGTCTTAATACTCAGCTGAAGGTGAACAGATTAGGCACTTTGAATAAAACACTTCCAGTGCTAGACCAACAAACCTATATCTGGCCCTCCAAAGAGTGGGAGCTAATCCAAGCCTCTCTGAAGGTACTGTCTTTAGTGTCAACCATGCTTAAATGTCAACTTACATGTAGAATATGTTTCCCTTTCTGCAGGGTCAATGGATATTCAGTCTTCTTTATAGTAAGACTCAAATACCTCTTTCATGTTAATGCTTCTGGTATATGGATCAACAAAAAAATTCTGCATTTGTGTTTTAGGCATTCATTGTCACTGCCAAGACACTTGCTGGCAGGAAATTTTATCAAAAAGATAGTCCACCTACAAATTTTCTGCCCTTCTGTGAAAAACAACAGACACTTAAAGCAACAGCAAAACAGAAATTCAGGATGACTCATACAACAATACAATCTCCCAGAGTCACCAAACAAAAATGTGGAGCAATTTTTAAAACATTTCTTTCTCTTATTTTCTTCAACCATCAAGGTTATGAGAATTAGTCATTCCACACAGATTTGTGTATGTGCCCCATCCACAGAAACACTGAAGGCCAGGTTGGTTGTGGCTACAGGCAACCTAATCCAGTTGAAGATCTACCTGCTCATCGCAGATGGGTTGGACAAGATGACCTTCAGAGGTCCCTTACAATCCAAAATACTCTATGATTTTGTAGCTCACAGAAAACAGAGACTGTGTGATACTGTAAAAACTGTGTAAAACTTCTTAATCTATCAAGAGGCCTTTGCAGCATGCAAAAAGAATAAATGTTCATTTTGATAACTTTTGAACATATGTAAATCAGAAAGCTTTTATTGTTAGTTAAAAAAAAAGGAAAGAAAAATAATAAAATGTGATATAATTAAAAAATTAAAATGTGAATAACAAAACATGATGAAAACTCATTCCTATTTCTACACAGAATAGACGGGGAAAAAGTTTTGTTAAAAAAAAGTTTCTTTTTTTGAAATTGTTGTATAATAGAATTAGTAGATCAGAGTGTTAGCCAGTCTGATTCCCAATACGAAATGGTTTGTCAAGCCTTTCTCCCCACGACAAATTTACTGTTATTATGAAGACAAGGGTTTAAGATTACCAATGATAAAAATTATCTGATATTCAAATATTTAGCATCTATTCAATTTATTGGAACAATGTAATCTTTACTACCATTACTAACAAAATTCCAACCAGATTAATATTCCTTTCTTGTAATAATAAAGAAAAAGGAAAAACAACTTTCATTTTCTTCAATGGATTCATTACTACAGATCATTCCCCTGAGAAATATTCCATACAATCACAAAGGATACCAAAATCTGAATCTTGCCTAAGAGTCAAGAAGAGTTGGAAGGACTTCAGAATTCAGTGATTTCTACAGCCAATTAAACAGTGGAATTGATGGACTCTGAGAATGCCATATGCTGCCCTCTGCTGAAAAGATGATCATTATGATTTGAGGTCTTACGGCTGGAAGGTCTGACAGACGGGAAAAATAAGTGGAGGATCCTCTGATTTCAGGGATGTGGATAATTCCTTTAGTGAAAAAAGGAAGATTAAATGCTCACCTGGGCAAAGAAAAACTTCACAGAACATATGGTGTATATCTATATAAATTATTCTGACAAGAACATGAAGTCAGCAAATTGGTTATTAGAAATATAACTATTGAGAATTACATTGATTATATTCATAAAAGCCTTTAAAATGGCTACCTGTCAAGCCATTTAGATCTAACACGTGACATACTTTGAAGACATTATAATGTAATGAGGACAGTCTTTCTGAATAATTTTTTTTTACCCTGTTCTGTGGTTTCTCATTGGTGCATACATATTTCAAAGTTACTGCGAGAAATTTAGCAATTATACCTCTGTTAGATTAATAATAAAATATTTACACTCTGAAATATTTTTAATTTTCACAGACTCTTACATGTTAAAATGGGTGGGAGGGAAAAGAGCAACAACAAAAAAAAATGAGATCTAGGCACTTATCTAATGCTTAGAGTATCATTTCCTGCTTTACCAAAATATTTAAATTGAAGAGGATTCTACTACATGACAAACAGGGAAAAATTGCTGATGGATCACCAGTAGCCATGCCTGGAATACTGTTGTGTTTGATTATCTGTAGTGATACAGATTTGGTCAGACAAAATATTTATATATAAATATATATATAAATATATATATATATATGTATATAAGATTCAGCATCTGGAACATCTCTTCCTTCTCCTCCTCTTCCTTGATCTTGTCTCCATCATTTCTGTCATCGTTTCACTGCTTTTGCTCCCTCCTCTTCCCTCTCTTTGGTATTTTCTGCCCTTTTTTAAATATGTTAGTGTATTTGGAGTTGCCAAACACAAGTTGTGTTGGTTTAGCACAGCCTGGTTCTTGGTAGTGGAGGGGCCATAGATGTGGCTTCCGTGAGAAGCTGCTGGAAGCTTCCACCATGTCCAGCAGAGCCAATCCATTACAGCTTTGAGGATGGACATGCTGCTGGCCAAGCCTGGGCCAACTGGAGATGGTGGTCATGTCTCTGTGATAACACATTTAAGAAGAAATCAAAATAAAGTTTGGGGCCCACTTTTACTTCCAGCCTCAGTAGGAATGAGAATTTGTGAGAGGAGAACAACACGCAGGCACCTTCAGAGCAGAAGGAGGGGCAGGAGGTGCTCCAGGAGCCGGAGCCGAGATTCCTTTGCAGGCTGCGGTGAGACCATGGTGAAGCAGCTGCAGTGCCCCTGCAGCCCATGGGGATTCCCAGGGGACACGGAGATCCACCCACAGCCCCTGGGGATCCACGGGGGATGCAGAGATCCACCCGCAGCCCATGGAGGACGTGCCCATGCCACAGGAGGTGGATGCCTGGAGGAGGTTGTGGGAGACCAATGGAGAGCGAGGCTCTGCTCCCAGGCTGGAGCAACCCGTCCTTGAAAGACTGCACCCCATGGAACAGTGACCAATGTCACAGCAATTGGAGGGGTACTGCTGTTCATGGGATCAATTTGTGTTGCAGCAGTTTTGGGAGGACTGTTGGTTGTGAGATTAGAGACACATTGGAGAAGTTCACAGAGAACTGTCTCCTGTGCGAGTGACCCCATGGTGCAGCAGGGGAAGGACTCCTCTGCCTGAGCAGCAAGAGAAACCACAGATGATAAACTGAGCAAAATGCCCCCTCCCTGTCTTACTTAATATCTCTAAGCTGAGCCTGAGTTTTGCCCTTGGAGTGTTTTCTCCCGGTCCTTATCCCAACTCATGAACCCTTCATTAAATTTTCTCTCCTCTGCCAAGCTGTAACAGAGGAGGGTGAGTGAGCAGCTTTCATGGGTGCCTGGCTTTTGGCCAGTGTCAAACCACGACATTATCTGGATAGCTGAGCTTCTGCCAGCTCTGGGTCCATTAGAGAGCTGTGTAGGAATACTTCATCAGTTTTCACTGTAAAAATTGTAGTGTCTTCCTGGAATCTGTGCTGCTCAAAAAACTCATAAATTGTGTGAAAGCTGGAAGCTTATAGAATTTACTCATTTTTGATGGTAAAGTAATGGTTGTTTCAAATATCACAATATTGTCTATGGCAATTAAGAAGCAGACAAAAATTCAATATAGACAGATATAAATTTACAAATGAAAAATAATTTTAGCTTTACATACACAATGATAGACTCTGAAGTATATACTCTTAAATAGCAAGACCTTTGGAGTCAGATCACTCTCTGGAAATACCAGGAATATGCTTAATCGTACTTAAGAAAAAAGCAAAGAGAAAAATTACTATGATTACTATTATTGCCACAGAATACATAAATGGCACTGCTTTTAGAGCTAAGCAGAGAGTATAAATCTGGTGGTCCTTATCACAAAAATAATGAAATACAATTGAATAAGGTACAGAAAAGGATAAAGAATGGATCAAAGTTGACACAATTTCTGTACAAAGAATGACGAGAATTCTTCAGCATAGAAAAGACATAGGGACATACCAAAGACCATACATTAAAACTGGCATAAAGAACGTGAAAGAAAATAATTTTTTATTGTACCTCCCCATAGAAGCAGTAGGAAAAAAGAGAGGAAAATAGCTAACAGAAGATTCAAAACAAACAGAAGAAGATAATCCTTCAAACACATCCATAGAATCAGGGATGCTAAATTTCACTCAAACATTATCAAAATATTCATGGGGAAACAAAATTCTACCAAGGGCTATGAAAATTAAAAATCTCTAAGCAAAACATCTCTCTAATTCAGGAAATCTCTATGCTCTGATTCCCAGACCAAGATCTGTACAACTTAGATCAAAAATGTACATCTGAAATAGAGAACTTTGGCTCAGTGGCTCAAACATAGATATTTCAGATACCTAGGGTATCTGAGACTTGGGGCTAGCAGACATGAGACTAGAGGAAATGAGTCCTTCTGGAATGACAGCTGGAGGCTAGCTTAGATGTGGTAGGGCATTTCAAGCAGCATTAGACACTTCTATTTTGATTATTAAATCCTACCTTATATGTTGAAAGTAGTAGCTCAGGTTTACAGCACCTCAAATATCTGTTAAATGCATTTCCATTTATAAGAGTTTAGTAGCCAGTAAACACATTTTTTATGTCAAAGCATGCTGTTGGTGCTCTAGTCATTCAAAGAATCTCAGATAATTAATGCTTATTGTCTAAACCCTGCTTATTAGCAAATTATAGCAGCTGATTATTTATAACAATTACATCCAAACCAAACCATTTTGCACTGTGTAACACTATACTTATATTTTAAAGTCCTCCTAGCATTTAATACTTTTCCAAAGTTTATGTTAAGAACAGAGAAGTAGTTATTTATCACAGATGAATATTTCAACTTCAGCTACCACAGTTACCTTGATAAATTAATACAATGCTATTGGGATTGCACATCATACATTCAAAATAGACTTATATCCACCAATCCAGAAGTAATTCTGCCTCTCTGTACCTTTGACTAACAACACTATGGTACTTCATGAACATTCACTATTCTTTGCCAGGAAAATCCAGGTTCAATTGATGCTCAGAAGGAATCTGCTCTGATAGAAAACCATGATTGTAAGTAGAATTTTTATTTCATTTGCTGCAGCACCTGGAAATTGTGTAATAAACAACTGCACAGTTGAAAAGAAGGTATCGTGATCAAAACAAGTGATAGCTTCCCTGGAAAACTTGGATTGTGTTCCCCTGCTGCATGCCTCAATAACACTGATAAGGCACTTAAACTGAGCCTTTCTGAGGCATCATTAATTGTGACCACACATATCCCATTCCAACCTACTCCTTAAATATCTTTTGCAAAAAATGCTGATAACATAGCTGAAAATGTAATCCAGAGGAGTTCTGCTTTCAACATACAGAAAATAATATGCAGCATATAATGTTAAGTACTCTGAAAAATTAGGTTATAAGGTTGGTTTTTTTTTCAATTTGCATAACCTGGATTATTTTATATGAATAAAACCACTTTCTTTCTTCCCTCATTTCTCTAGAAGAGTATAGAAATAAAATAATTAAGATTATGAAGACTCAGGCATTGAGTAGCATGAAAACGCAGTAATTCAGACTTCAGTGCAAACATGAGCAACACAGAAGGCACAAGGTTACATGTCAAATGTCAGGCCAACAAAGCTGAAATACAGTTGTAACAGAGACCTATATTTAATATTTATATATTTAATATCAATTGCACAGATTGAAATCAGGGAGTAAGCACTGGAATTTACTTAACACTCAGGGAACAAAGAGTTCAAGAATATCTGGTCATGGAAAAAGTAGTGGATGGACATGAAAAGGAGCCTGGAAAGAACATTCTGACAAAGAGGCAAAGGATGGGGAGAAGCCTAAGACTAGGTGGGCAAGAACTGGAAAAAAGAAGCCACAAGGAGACATGAGATAAACACTCTTTGTATTTTAATAACTGTACTATATCAGAAAGCCTCTGCCACATGGAGGGTAGGGAGGAATATCTGCTAAGATGTCAGCAAAAGGTGAGACTGGACATGGCTATGAATGAGACTGAAAACTGGGAGAAGTATTCAGAGTAAGAACTATAGTGGCTACATAGGAAATCTGGAACTGTATATGCAAAGCAGAAAGGAGACTTGACTAAGACAGTGGTTACACAGGCAAATGAAACTCTTATACATCTCATCTCTCAGTTTCAGCTTCTCAGCCCAAAGCTACCATCCAAAAAGTCTTTTTCACAATTATTTTCAACTTTATCCTCCAGTTCTCAATCAATTTCTCTCTCAATTTTTTAAGACTCAGCAGATGTGCTGTTTTCAGCCTCAAGCCGATCTAAGCACCGGCAGCCAGGCCAGGACTCACAGCGGCCCAGCTGAAAAGAATTGCATTGCAAATCACAGAGCTGATGCCTCATTGCCATTCTGGTTCAGAACTGCTCTAAGAAAAAAATTTATTCTGAGTCAGAACTAGTTCAGTAGGAATGGCCCAGGTGCTAACTGATGAGACAACTACATGTCTGGGGCGGATGCACAAGTTCTTGTCAGATGTAGGAGATGTACACTAAGATCTCCCACATCTGAGCTGAACAGTCCAGCATGTGCAGTCTCACACAAAATGGATAGGCCAACACAACTATCATTTACATAGTCAGTTCAGTCCTTCCCCTTCCTAAGTCCATCCCAAACTGTGATTTTCTTTAAGTAAACCAAAAGCAAAGACGTAGACAGCATTTAAGTAAATGAAAAATGCAGTAGGTCTCTGATTTTTTAAAAGAAAGCTTCTCCCAGAATTAGTAGCCTAAAAAATACTTAGCATCAAGGAAGAATGCAACAATGTATGATTTAGTGTCACTAGAGGTGACAACAGCGCTGTAAACTACAAACACCTAAAAGCTTACAATACAAGCTGTCAAGCAAAGAACTCCCTGCAGGTTTAGACCATCTGGATAGCTCCAAACTTTCCTTAATCTCTCAAAAAGGAACATGAACATGGACGTATAAATAGTGGAATCTCAAACAGGAATGGAGACACTTCTTAGCAGCAGCTACTTAGGTATTCAAATAACACATCCAATTTCTGCATCCACGAATCAAAAATAACATTGGTAAGTAGCTAAGTATTCACAATATAACCATCAAAGTACTCAAAAACATGACCTAAAGTGAGAGAATCAAGAAATTTCACCTTCTTGATATAATGGATAGCTATATTACAGTCTATAAATATATACACAGGAAGACAAAATTCATTTCAATCTCACAGACAGAAGCATAACAAGACCCAAGGGCTACAAACTGAAGACAGACAAACTTAGAATTAACATCTTAATTACCAGTGATGAGTACCTCATTGAAAATTGTGACAGACACTCCCTTCCTTGAAGTATGCTTTTTAAAAAGAAAGGTAGAGAGGTTTTTTATCTTTAGAGAAACATGACCTAGTTCAAATGGGAAGAAACTAAGACAGCCATGAGGTCTCTGTTGTACAGTATGCCAGGCTAGATGATCACAGTACTCCCTTCTGGCTTTTTAATCCATGAAACTGTGTACATTTCCATTTCAATGAAACCGCATCTTTCAATGAGCATTTTTTAAAGGAACAGCTTTCCAGTGAGCTCTAGTTATGCCTTGAAGGCATAGCACTCTTTTGGTAGGGGCTTGTGAAAAACTTCTGGATAGCACAATATGGTGTTACTCTGAATGGAGGAAGCATTCAGTCCTTTCTGAGACAGAGCTGAGACCAAGTACAGAATACAGTAGAATCTGCTTTGTTTAACATATTAATTTGAAAATTAACTCTTTGCAGCATCACACTGAACCAGTTTAAGCCCTCAACTCCACCATCATTTCATGAATTTGATGATCGCTTGGCATAACCTGATTTTTTGGTTGTGTTTACCAGATAGTTTTTCTTAAATCACCATAGGATTGAGGGGGGGGGGCGGCATGTCTAATGTAAAAGTTTTACACTGGAATATGTTTGGATTGAGATGAATTCATTTCTTCAAAAAGAAATTCTATTTTTGTGCATGAAACTACATGGAAACCTGAACCAGAAAAAGACATTGGGCAATTCACAGAAAATATTTTTTATTGCACCAAAACAAATCACTAGGGCACACACAGCCTTCAGAGCTTCTGGTTATGGCAATCTAAGCAGTTCATTATTTTCCATCTGAGTTAAACCATTACTTTATAATATTAGATTAGATAATATAAGATTTTTTAAAATTCACCTCACTATAGGGTTTTGGAGTTTTGAAGTCACTTATTTTGACAGTTAGGAATAAATTTAAACTAATCTGTTTTCAGTATGGAGCACAGAATGTTACTTATTCATATCTATTTCATTTTCTTACAGCAGTTTCCATTTCATTAATATGTTCTTGTGATTTTTATTATCTCATTTCAGATGTGTAAGGAATCAGAAAAAAAAATAAAAAAAAGATTAAGATAATTCTTACTGCTGACACACAGAAGTAAAATTACAGATCCTTTACATGAAATTAATTTTTTTTCTGCAGGTAATACAACGAAGTGCAAAACACCTTCAAGTTCAGTGACATAACAGCTGCGTAAATGCAGTTACCCACTAAACACAGTGTATAAAGTCTTAAAACACAAACATATCTTAAAGGTAGAAAGAATGATTAGAATAGTTTACTACCTTCTGAAAAGATCTCATTATTTTATGAGTCAATCTCTGCAATTTGTATATATGCATGCACTATAATCACATGTCACCTTGAGAAAATCCTGCATCTGTTACATGCTTTCAGCAGGGAGTACTTGCACTAGTAAGTTTGAAAACCAGATCTGACTTTGTACTCCTTGTGATGCTAACAACACCTCATGCAATTATTTGTCTGCTTTTAGATAGTGTTTGTGAATAACTTCTTATTCTGGCTATAAGTTGTTATCCTTTTGTTAATATTTTTCATCATCATGTCTGTAAAGGTCACTGTGATAGAAAGGGCAAATCATATAGAAAATATCTGTAATCATGAATAAAGAGTTTGAAAGTAATGCTATTTCTTTTTCACTGTTTCATCCACAATGTTACCTCTCATGGTCTGACCTCAACTGCGCAGTAATACCTGATGAGAGCATAAGAATAGCAACAACCACATGTTTCTCCATAATTGCTGTTTGTCAGCCATTTCTTCAGCATTAACAACGCTCCAGACAACTCAAGGTCGACTCTATCTTATGCTAAGGAAAAACACCCTTCTTATCAAAAGAAACAGGCAAGCCAACCAAACCCATCGCCAGCCTCCTGATGAGTGCTTGATTCTGACTCAGTTTTGTACCCACAGCTAAGGAGAACAAAGCCATTGCGTAAAGTCTGCCAGTATAAAATGGCAGTCAAAGCAACTGAAAATATTGCCAATACTATTTTCCCCTTTGTACTCAACTCTGTGCTTTTGCACTGCTTTTTAATTCAGAGTTAAACTAGTGCCCTGAGGTGACCTTCTTTATAGATCTGACCTTAAAAGAGTTCTAGAGGATGTTGCTATGAAGACAATTCTCTAACAATTTCTAGTGTATATTAAAAAGTACTAATTACATATCCCAAATATTCTACCTTCATTCTTACTAAATTTACCACTGAAACTGATAAGAAATATTAACCTAAAAATAAATTAAATAATATGATGTTAAATATTTGATTAAGACCCATATGAGGCACACAAGGGTTGAAGAATTTAGCCAAGTATTGTCTTAGGAGAATTACATGCAAAAGAAACAGAAATAGAATTAAGTCGATTTAGAGAGAGCTTTGCAAGGAAAGTAGCCATAGATCACCAGTTACAAAATAATTTATCTTAGGGATGTAAATAAGAATTACTGTTTGCCATTTTCACCAAGTGCTAGATAAAATGGCATGAAAGGAAGTATTCTATAGTTTGATTTCTCTTACACTAAAATTGATGAGATTTTTATTCATTCTCCATAATTAGACATTTCTAACAACTAAAAAAAAAACAGTTCTCAATTTTTTGTAGGAAAATTAAAACAAACTCATGGAAAAGCTATCAGCTCAGCTTAGAAAACATAAAAGAATATTGCTTTATTAAAAGATGCAAATGCTGTTCTAAAAATCTTTCGATTCTTTTTCATTAGAAAATTACTTTCAAATTTAATACTGGACTATTCATCCTTTCTGTGGAGTACTAAAGGACAAGATTAATGTATTCCAATCTTTTGATGGAAGATTTTTAAAGAAATATTTAGAAGGGTCTAATGCCATGAAGCATTTGGCAAGAACATCAATTGACCTTATGCACCAATTGTTTCATGTCTTTTGGCACTGAAACTATTTTTTCTTCAGCTCCACAATATGACCTCAGTTTCACTGCCAAAGCAGACCCTGACATTAAGAAAAGAAATTCTGGTGGCAGCAGATTTTAGGGTATCAAAAATGCCAGATTCAACACCATCAGTCTCATTAGAACATTGCATTATGCTGATGGAATTTCTCCCTCCAAAAATTCTTCAATATCAACCTGTAGTTGCTCATAAAAATTGTGCCATCTTCTTTTCTGTTACAATGCCATTCAGACTGACAAATTCTAAAACTTGCAAAAACTTACCTGGGCTTTTTTTCCTATCTAAAGAATTATTGGTAACAAAGATGCATGTCTCAACAGGCAAACATCAACTAATGAAGCTTGACACCATGCTAAACACACTATTATAAGTAACCTATGAAGTTTTAAAGAGATAGTGATAAGTGCTATGAGCTCTGCTCAGTCCAAGGTCCAGGTTTAGAATTATAATGTGCATTAACCAAATTTGTTTGGACTCCATACAACATGGTTTAAATCTTGTCATTATAACAATTCAGTGTATAATTAAATGCCAGATTAACTGTTAGCTCAGTCTCTTCCATGTATTAAAAAAAACCAAAAAACAAAAAAGTCATTCTGATGACAGAAAATCTTGGTGTAAAGGTATCATTACAATTAAATCATGTAGCACAATAAATACGTAACATAAAACATATGTTTGTTGAATCTACCTGTTGTTTTAGTCATTGTAAAGTGACAGTCTACCTACAGAATCCCAATGTTTAGAACTATTTGACTGACTATGCAATCACTAAAGGTCTCAGCATTACGTGTAAAAAAAACACAGAATAGGAAGGACCAAAAAGATGACAACACAAACCAAAGAGAAAAAAAGATTTAGAGACAACAAAGACTAAAACAACATTACCTCCAAAATTTCTTGCTTGTATTAAATTTAATGAAGTTTTGTATATCTACACAGTACTCAGGTAAATATATGCCTATAACTCAACATATTTTGACTCTATCTCACCTTCCTGACACTCTTCTGTTTGGGTCTCAAGCTCACTGCGAACACATGCTTAATTTTAATGTGTGTAGCTACAATGAAGTCACAATGAGGTGTTTGGTACATAGGTGTCTTTAGTATGTACCCTCTCTAAAGGAATCATCATTTTACATTTTTAGATAAACATCTCCTAGAGTAAAGCAGTGCTTTAGTGTGGGACATTTAAGCAATCGTAAGCTTAATTCAATAGTTTAACAAATTAAACAACAAGAGTAGTATGTTTACATTGTAGAATACTATGAACATACTCTTAATATCATATTTCTCTAAATGACAATTATTAGGTTTTTAAAACCCTTTAAAAAGCAGAAAAAAATATTATCCAAGACATTTGTATGTCAGATTTCTGTTGAAATGACATTAGAAAATTCCTTCAGAAACACCTAATGTAATGCAGCTATTCCAGAATAAGAGGAAGTACTTGCTCAGCAGGGTGCTAATACTGCAAAAGGAATACAGATTTCTCTGCATTATCTTTTCCAGCATTCATTAGAAGCACATAATACAACTACCTGGCAGCACACATACTCTATTCAATATTTTGCATGGGAAGAATAGACAAGTTATGCAACTCCAAAAGTGTGATCAAGTCATGTGATGTGGGGGGGGGTATGTATTGCACTGGTAAGTGATAATAAGTCCTTTTCCTTAAATTTTCTTTTTATTTTGTTAAGCACAGTGAGGATGTTCCAGAATTCTTCCCTTGTCTGCCTCTTCAAAATTACAGCAATAATCACAACACATCTAAAAGTATAGGACTAGATCTTTTGTCTTCAAATGTTTTGCCTTACAAATTTATTCTACAGCTAGGCTGAGGCCATATGAGAGACATGTAAATCACTAAAAATATCCTGGTGCTCTTACTGTCTTCTATGTCAGCTGGGCACCAACAAAGAAGTCAACAATAAATTAAGTACTCATGCTTTTATTCATGACTACAAGCTACACTGATTTATAGCAATGATTAAATAATCTCGATTTTATGGAAAATATGCATTGCAACTAAACTGCACACTTAATTTTTTCTGAAATAAATCTGACCAGAAGTATGAAGCAGACTTATTGCTTCTACAGTAGTCTTTTCAAAGTGGACATAAAGAACTTAATTCTTCTCTCAGCAATGCTTAGCTAAGATTGTAAGTAAAGAACTCTTTGGAATGCATTGCCTCAAACCTTTGGTATCGTGACACTGGAACTTTTCCTCTGCTTATTTACTCCAAAGGAAACCATTAGAAGACATTTCTTCTCCAAGCTAATACAGCATTACTTCACTAGAAAACAGAAGTTACAATACCCCTTATTGCGTGTGTTTGTTATCCAATATAATTAGGAATACATGATCAGAAATAGCGAGTTTAATGGAATATGTATTAACTTTAGCTGAATTTACAGGATCACAGAATGTCTGAGGTTGAAATGGGTTTCTGGAGGTCATCTGGTCCAACCTCCCAGCTTAAGTTGAGCCATCTCTTTTTCTGTTGCAGTCATGCAACCACCCCACCACATCTCAATGATCCCAACAAGATAATATCCCTGCAACTGCATATAAATCTCTATTTTCCCTCCTATTTATTCTCCACACTAGTGTACAGACCATCATAGAGGCATGCCAGCATGCTGATTTCTCAGAAAGCGTCTGGGTTGTTGGTATTTTTCTCCATAATGACACTTTTCCATAAGGCGTTTCCTTGTTTACACAAAAATGCTTGAAATGCCCCCACTTTAACCTCGTTTTGTTAATTTTGTGCTCCCTTTCATTCACATCACACAAAGATTTTTTCTGCCAGCCCTCACCATCACCCTCTCACAGGGCTGGTGGTAACTCTCGCCCTTGTTGACTTGGGTATTTGAAAGCCCTAATTATCAGGTCAGCTATTCTGCCGGCAAAGATAGTATTGGCCTGCTTATGGGGTTCCAACCTCTTCCAAGCAGGTGCTGATCCTCAAGCAGGGTCCCCTGGTCATAGAAACCCAATCTCAGTTGCCACTGACAGCTCCATAACCAAACCCTGATGTGCAGTATCCTTACAGCCCTCCCTTTCTTTGCAAGACTGAGAACAAGAGCTGGGTCCCCCCACACCTGACTATATCCTCCAGAGCTCTGCAGTCAGTTTTGATACTCTCCAGGTTATCACCAGCAGTATAACCAATACCCACATGGAAGAACATCAGGAGGCAACAGCCACAGGTCTGGACAAGCTTTGGCAACACAGTCCCAGATCCAGATCTCAGGCAAGCAGAAAACTTCTCTAGGCAACAGGCTGGGTTGGCAAACAGTTGCCTCCAGCCACCACTGCATGGAGGCTCCTACTTCCATCACTCCACATTTCCTCCTATTAATCTTGCTCAGATCAGGGTCAAGGGATCCCAGATGCTTTGCTGGAAAGCATCTTGATCCTCCTCAGCTTTGAAGATTCTCTTCTTACACTTGCCAAAGCCTGTTTTCTGTTGCTGGGTGTCCAGCCTGCAACCACATTCTTAACTCCAGAACTAACAATTCCAACTTTGCAGATACTGATTAGTTAATCTCCTATAGAAGGCACAAACCTCTGCATTTCTCTTTCAGAGAAACTACATCACAGATTATGCACACAGAATATATTTAATTTTTTAACATTATTGATTAAGAGGGTGTTAAAAGGACACTTTCTGTATTATATTGATACTTTGAGTTACATGATTTATTGTTTCTATGAAAGGGCTTTGGTCACCAGACAAGCATTTATTATGAGGGTGCAAAAATAACTGAAATAAACAAAATACTTGAAGTATATTCAAAATTGCAAACTTAGTTTTGTACAGTGAGTATTCCAAAGAATTAATGTTTGATGTATGAGCCATTTGGACAAAAAGAACCATTCAATTTACTTTATAACAAATACATTTTATTCAAAATGCCCTTGAAAGCAACTATACACATCCTGAGCATACTGTGTTCCTTCCTATGTACTCTCTAATCCTTGCCAATGAAATTAGTCTTTATTGATTTTCTAGCTCACTAACAAAAATGTCAAAATAGAAGAGATAAATGAAAATTGTACTGACCTCAGTTCCTCAGTTTTGTACTTTTTGTTCCTCTTTACATATATGACAACTTTATTCATAAAGTCACTTTTTGTGCCTTGGGTATTTTCAGATGTTCCAGTCTGTCTAACACAGTATTTAAGAACATCAGGGTCTCACTACAGTTTTTAGTATTACCTGCTGACCTTACCTTTTGTTAATTAAATGCATTTTAATAGTGCACAGACCAGTGTGGAACTATCCTGCAAATTTTAGGTTCATCTCCATCACATGTAACCCTGATCCAGGTGACTTGGCCTGATTGAACCCCATGGGTTCACACCTCAAGCTTGTCCAGGTACCTCTGGACGGCAGCCTGTCTGTCAGGCCTGTCAGCAGTACCACACAGCTTGGTGTCAGCTGCAGACTTGCTGAGGGTGTACTCCATTCCATTGTCTGTGTCACTGATGAAGACATTTAATAGCACTGGCCCCAGTACAGACCCTTGAGGGACACCATTTGTCACCAACAGCCATCAGGACATGAAGTCACTGACCACTTTGCATTATTCTTATGTTTTGTCCCAATGTTGGGACTCAGACTCCTTCATTTGCTGCCAACTCTTTCTTAATTGCACAGTTGAAGGGAGAAAAACCCCAAAAATCTCCAACTAAATATGAAACAAACTCCATTTAATTTTTATTTTCCTTAAGTTTTTCTAAGTAAATCTGTCATTTCCTTCAGTTGCACTGCTTTGTTTACTCACAAATCTGTAAATTTTAGAGACAAAATTTTCAAGGAAGTTTATAAGACTTTTCAATATAGCCTCTTCAGAACACTCCCTCTCTTTTGTAACTTTTTAGCAATTATAGAATGGGTCTGGGTTTTTCTTTTTTCAATTAAGAGTACTCTCCACTGATCAAGAAACTCATGAGATTACTTTAGATTTTACAGCTATTCATTAGATAAGAAGTATCTTGTAAAATATTCTTGAATTACTTCATTTTTATTAGAATTATTAATTCATGCAAAATTACCTTAGAGTGCCCATGTTTGATAATGTAGAAAGATGTACAGATAAAAATAGAAAAATATGTGCATTATACTACAAATTTTAATCCTGTCTTCGAAAATTCTTCTATGTTTAGGTCACCTAAACACACACAAACAAACCAAAAAAGGTAAAAAAAGAGCAATTAAATGACTGAACACAAGTGAAGAATCTTAATTACTTATCTATTATGTAATTAGGATGACATTGAAGGGGATCACAGCTCTCTAGAGAACAATAGTGTCACCGACATACCTACAAATACACATACTTACTCTATACTCCTGCATATACACACATTTGGAAAAAAATAGATCCTGCTGCTTTTCCACAAGGCTATAGCAATAAGTCTAGGTTGGTCCCTGAACCCTGCAACAAACAACATTCAAGTTGCTCTTTAAATTGTTTCTCCATCATGTCTACATTTTTGTCAACACTGTATCAAATACAGAAACTTTGTACTTAAAGTACTTAGGTAAATTCACAGAAAAATAGCTAAACACGTTCAAAAGCAGCCCTGGGAACTTCTACATCCAGTCTTAAGTCTGAATGGTACTTAGAAACTTGTTATGGTACTAAGACAAATTATAATTTAACAAGCTGTGCTTTATAGAATTACAGACTCACAGGATGGGTGAGGTTGAAAGGTACCACAGTGGGTCATGTGCTCCAGCCTGCCTACCCACAGCACTTTTCCAGACAGTTCTTGAATATCTCCAGCAAGAGAGACTCCACAACCTCTCTGAGCAATCCGTTCCAGTGCTCAGTCACCTGCATAATAGAGAAATTTTTCCTCACATTCAGATGGAATTCTCTGTGCACCAGTTTCTGTCCATTGGCTGGTTGTCCCTCGGCCAGCAAGTCTGTAGAGCTGCTTTCCAGCAGGTCAGCCCCCAGCCTGTGCTGGTGCTGGGGCTATTTTTCCCCAGTTGCAGGACTCTGCATTTCTTTTCTACAGATTACCTTGTGTGGATTTGCAGAACCATGTCACACATATTTGCTGTTGAGATTCGTGAACGAAATCTCAAAGTGGATTTTAATGTTTTCCCTTAGCACACAATTTGTATGCTATTTTTTTCTCCATGCTGTTCCTTTTGATTTAAAAAATTATAGACTTTGACAGACAGGTGGTTATTTATTTCTAAGTGTTGAAGCATTTGAAACAGGTAACATCCCAATACACATTAAAAGATTTATTTATTTTACTTTCCAGTATATTTGATTTTTCAAGCCCACCACAAGAAACCAGGAGGGAAGAATAGGAAAAAAGGCACTTGAAGATCAAAAAGAGTAACTGTGGCAAGTACACAACCTTAGGATTTTTTAGGTCATACCATCAGAAATATTTCTAAAAAATAACTGGAAAAGTTAAAAGGCATAAGATGGAAATATCCAAAAGCTTAGATTTCAATACGTAAAACAGAATCTCCATTACACTCAATTTTTTTTAAAAAAGTGAAAAGCTGTAAGTTCACTCAATGATTTCCAAAAATAAAACATCTATCAGTCCCTTTCATTGATAAAAGTGCTAAGAAGCATCAATCACACAACTGACACAATCAGAAAAAAGATATTGCAAGAAAAGTCACAGAAATTTTAAGTATGTAAGAGTGCTTTTTCTTGAAAAATTAATTTCAACATATATCATATAAACACTCCCCAAAAATACACTGTTAATGAATGTGATAGTGTAAAAGGAATATTTTTATGTCTCCTTTAGGGGAAGAATCCTAAAAAATTTTAAGAATATGGAATAGGAACAGGTCTTGCATGTAGAGTTTTATTACTCTATAAAATCTGCACATGCATGCATCAGTGAATCCAATTTAAATAAACACATTTTTCTCCCGATTTTCTCAGGGCTACATTGTAGGTAGTGCCTGCATATTTACCTGTATAATTAAAATACACCCTAACTCTGAACCATTAACCACAATATAAAATGTAGCAATACAAAATAATGCTCAGTACAAAATCTTTGGATCTGCTAACACGTATTTCTGTGTGCGTGGAGTCTCATTCTCTTTGATGGATCACAACTGGTACGTGAATTTCCATTCTAGATGACTGCTAAATTTCTCAGCAAGGTTATCACATTGGGGCATTTAAATTCAGCCAAAGCAGCAGATGTTTTGTGTTAGTTCAGTGGCTATTCATGAGCACATATAACAGGTACCAGAGGAGTTGTTATCGAAGATGATTCTATTAAAGTACTACTACCAACTGTCAACTTTTTACTATTTATCACTTCATGTTTGTAGATATATTCCAATACTTTTTCTTTTCCTAGATAAAGAAAATTGATCACACACAGAAAAAAATTAAAAGACATAATTTTAGCTAAAATTTCTAAAGTTTTTAAAGCAAGAAGAAAGAAACCTGATGCTTTTTAAAAGCTCAGAAAATGTCTTCCTTGCAATAATTGTTGATTTTTTTGCTATTGATTATGCACTAATTGAGGAAAAGGAATTGATTATTTGGGGCTAGGAAAGTGAATAATCCATTGCAAAATAATAAAATAATCACTTGAAAAAATAAAACGGGGAATACTGTAGAGCATAAAATAATAGAGATATGAGGAGCAGAGGACAGTAAGGAAATAGGAATGCAAGGCATGTGGTTCAGTTTTCTAGGGTAAGAGTAGAAAGAAACATCAGTAATAGCTTTCCATCAGAAGCTCTTACTCCTAAAAGCCTGGCACCTGACCTGATTCTCCAGGATATGGATCAGGTTTCTATGAATAAGAAATAATGAGTATATTTAAATTAGTTTAAATGAAAGAAACACCATATCTTTACTAAGACACCAAGCTTGGCAGCATTTTTTGTAGACTCTGAGAGAACAAAAAGCTCCTTGAACCAAAGACTATTGTTCCTTTTTACATGGTTTCCTGAAAAAAATGAGCTGCTTTGCTCAGCTCCTCTTGATCACTTCCAGTAACCAATTCCATCTAAGTCCAATACATGGGAAAGGGTCTCAAAGATTTAACATTCCTACTAACTCTGTGAAACCAGACAGCTGTATGGGGTGTCTGCTAGCTAAAAGAAAATGCAACATGAATGCAACTTTTACTTAGTAGTGCAAAACGCACTTCACAGTAAAGGCCCCCCTTTCAAATGGATACTCTCTTGTTTAATACAGGGTAAGTAAGTTTATATTGCAGCCTGAGTTTTACTCAATTAAAATATCAACTCACAAATCCAAACCCATAGGCAATATGGATTAACTTAGTCTTACAGAACTATTTCTTAAACCAAAAGTCTCTAATTCAAGGCATAAAACCAACCAATATGCTGCTCATTCCACTCTCTCTATCTCTTTGGCATGCAGCCCACCACTCTTTCTTCTTCTCCCTTGCACTAAGAATCTGGCATTCCTGCCTGCAGCGTGGCTCAGCACCCACTGGCTCCCCCAATCATCCCTCTCAGACTATTGAGCAACCTGGTAGTTAAAACGTGCTACATGAAAACACAGATGTGATCACACTTAGGGATTTCTGCAGATCTTAGTGCTGCCCATCTGCACTGAGAGCACACCAAGTACCTCTCCCAAAACATATCAGACACCTCCAAAGATGAAGGCAGCATTTCAGTGCCACCCTTTTTATCACTAGGTTTTCAACAGACATTGAGGAGAAGCAAATGGTCACACCAGGTAACTACATGCAGAAAACTAAATTTAAGGGGAAATTAAGATCATAGTAACATACATGTGCTGAGTTTAGGGGATGTGCTGGTTTAGGCAACTGTAAGAGCACTGATTTCCAGTGCCACTTTCTAGAATTTATGCACCAAACTTCCACAAATCTCATTTTAATAACCAAGACAGGCAATCTAGTTCTCACTGCTCTTGATCATCAATAATCATGAAAATAAACAATGTCCAAAAATGGGATGGAATTGAAGTATCTTATACATCTACATTTTCTAACATTCTGCCAAAGAATGCTACAAATAACTAGCAAAACGTGGAATGTGTGAGGAAATGTGCATTTTGCTATTATGCCACACTGTTTTCTTTGCAATAGGAAGCTCATCTATTCTTTGGATCAAATTTTAGGTATAACAGTTGCTTTAAGAACATTTGAATGGGATCAGATCAAAAGTCCAACTGGCTCAGTATCCAGTATAGGTTGAATGCAGCAGTTGAAGAACACTGTTTGTGACAAGACATGGATCATATCACTTCTGTTATTACTGTAACTTAACGATGCAGAATTTAAGCAGGAAAAAAAATCTCGTATCAGACTGTTGTATGATACTGAGCCTCCCACAACAATTTACTTGGCTTTATTAACAATCTCTACAGTTGAGCTGGAATGAGAGGAAGTTCATATACAATGTTACCACTGGTAAAATAGAATAGTGCTTTGTATTGTCAACAAATAATATTTGAGAAGCATTAACATTTTGAATCCCAAGTTACAAAAATCTACTATTCAAAATGAATATGGAGAGAGACTGCAATTTGTATTTGCAACAGTGTAGTGGGAAGACATCCCAAATATTCATTCAGATCGAGGTATGTCCTGAAGCAGAAGTAGACAGCAGTATTGCACCACCACAAAGCTGTGTTAAATTTAGCTGCTGTGTTAAGATGTACAATAAATTAGCTCAGAAAAAACAATATGCTAGTTCAGTGATATTATTTTTGAGATCCTAGCCAGTGTATTTGCACTTCAAATATAATACAACTAGCTTGATTGACCCTCGGTTTAGGGTCAGGAAAAATCTTGTAGGTTAATTATCATACTGTTTATTTATAATGGATAGGTGGCTCTTGTGTAGCTGTGATTATCTCATATATCTAGCTGATTTCTTGCTAATAATAGCTTGCTCTAAGACGTATTAAGATACAGTATTGATTTCAAAAAGATTAAACCACTGTGCTAATATACATGAGATTATTCAATTAGTAAAGATGACTGGAAAATCTTATCTAAAAATGCTTCCTGCTCTGTGGTGAATGTCTCAAGTATAGCTTAGCTAAATACATAAAATCAAAATACTCAAAAGTAGTAAAAAATGTGAATTCTAAAATTTCAGGAACAAGAAACAATTTCCAGAAAATAAAGGTTCAGAAAACCTGATCTTGAAGTATCTCAAACTGCTGTTAATAAATAATCAGCTGTTATTTCTTAAAATCTCTAAAATAAAACTCTTTTGAATTAAATTGCCAGATTTTCACTGTAAGTTCTCCAACACATTCTGTTCCATAAACCTGGCAAATTATTTGTCGTCCATCTGCTTTACTGAGCAGTATAAAGGTGCTCTCCATGGTAAATATCCAAAAAGTTGAATAACAGTCAAACAGTGACATTCATTCTCTTTTTCAAGTTTCTTTGTGAATTTCCTGTTGGTTTTATTTTTAATTGTTTCTGCATGATTTATGATATCATACCTTCCATTAAAAAATTAAAATTTAGCTTAAATAGGCTCCAGATGAGGTCAAAACTATTTTCATCATTTCTACCAACAATATTGTCTCCGGTTCATTATGCCAAACAAACTACAAAAAAATCTCTTTTCCTTTTATTAGTGTAGGAAGAATTTATTCTTAAATATCTGTCTAGTCACATGTTTGCCTCAGTGAGCAGCTGTCCATCATACTGAAATAAAATTAAATTTTCACCACTATTGCAAATGGTCAATTTTTAGGGTTTGTTTGGTTTTTTTACTAAGAACCATATTTGTTCATGCACCAGGACAAGGGACTATGCAAGAACTTTTCCCATCAAGGAAGGGTCAGCCATATGAGCTCAGAGTGGTGAGGGCTGCTTAGAATTCATCCCTTGGTGAAACACAAATACCATTCATTCAATGCACCTCTAAAAATCTGGGTTTTTTTCCCAAAGAAATAGTGATAAGAGAGATTCATTGACTCAGTTCTTCGTCTAAGATAGACTTTCACAATCTCCTGGAATGTTCAGCTTGAATTTATACTCAGTGTTGAAGTGGGAGAGGTTATTTTTCTAATTTAGTCCAGAAAGGATAGTCACATACTGAAAACCACATCAGTCTGAGCAGGGGATAAATTATCATATATTTGGAGTGTTGTTTTACTGGATAAGGTTGACTAAAAGCATCTAGCTCTAGATGTAATTACAGCACAATTTTACAGCTTTTACCAACCTACTTGAAATTATTAGGTCTAATCTGTTATATGACACCATTGCATAATTTTCATTTTTCAAATAGAATGGGTTCCCTATTTTGGTAAGTATTGTTAAATCTATTAGAATATGCAACATGCAATTAGGTATGATTCATTACTTATGCCCAGTAGTAAATTTGAGACTCATTTTCCAATACAGTTTTCACGATAATGTATTTTTGTTTCTCTAGTTTTAGCTTGCTGTGAGACAGCTGTCAATTTATTCTCATTGATCCAAGCTTAAACTTCACGTCAGACTGACAACAAGGAAAGTTCAATGTATTTCTAAGTCTTACAAGCATACCTGGCAATTTACAACACAAAACTATCATCAGGAAACCTGAGAAATCTCTAAAAAAAATGTATTTTCTTTTAGTTTCTGTGTGTGTGTTTACAAAAACTAGTGGAGACAAAATAAAATTTAAGGGATTTTACAAAGTGGAAAACTACTTCAGATAGACAAACTTCTCCCTTGCCAGAAAGAAATTTCCTTCTGGAGATTTCAGATCTAGACATCAAACATCATCCTCACCCTTCTATCTTGCATAACCTTTCTCTGCCCAAAGGATAATACAACTCCTATTCACATCCTACCATGGACATCTGGAGACAGGATCATCACAATAATATTATTTGCAGTTATCATACAGACTCAGGCCTTCGAAGGTTAGATACCAGATAGAGGAACAAAACTCTTCTGTTTTTTATCCATGACTGACAGCCACTGCAGAATAGTTCCTTTGTACAGTCATGTTAAAGTTTGTTATTATGAACTCTTCAGCCAGAATTCCTGTTTCAGCTGTATTTATTTAAGTTGTTGATGTCAAAACAAAGATTACATCATTTTACACCCGTGTTTTACAAATTAGGTAGCCGGGATATCTGCAAAATGAAGGGTAAGCTCATTTACTTTGACAAAGGCTTTTATATCAACTGATAAAAGCAGTATCTGTGTATAGTGTTCTTAGTGTACTGGCTAACAGCTCATATTTGGACAACCTGTACTGATTTCTAAGTACATTTTTAAAATAATTTTTTTACTGTTATGTTTTGGAATGCCTTTAAAGAGAAAGGCCACCCTTTCTTCATTAATTACTTTTTCCAAGGGGGAAAAAAAAAACAACTAAAAAAACCAACACAAACCCCGCAAACTTAACAGGAAATAGTTGTATAAATATATTTTTAGCTAAAAATTAGTTCTATTACACAGTTCAGAAAGCCTTATCGCACACTGAAATAAGTACCATAGTTAATAAAATCTAAATGGGTGAGAAAGAGCTTCAGGGCTATATGATGGTGTTCCTACCAAGCTCTAAGAAACAGAGCAATGGGAAATCACATTAAAGATATGCAACACATGAACACAAAAACATGACCTAAAATAAATAAAAAGCAAAATAAAACACAATTTGGATTTGAAGGCTTCAATGCAGAACTCCTTCTAATAATTAGTATTTTGGCAAATTTCTCTGGCAAATCTTGAAATAAAGTTATAAAAAGATGTTTTATGTAAAAGAAATTTCACAGGCAGCATATTAAACGACCACTTTCTGCAAGGTGCTTATCATTTTAAAAATCAGCTCTTTCCCCACCTCATTTCAAGAATCTAACTACACAGATGCTCAGCAGAACTCCTTTATGATGACCATTAGAAACACTTGTTAATCTCCATGCTTGCTCATACCAACCTGTTTTTATACATTTGCTCAAGCTCTAGAGTATCTCAGAGTCTCCTAGTGTCTTTAAAAGATCCTAAGGTGCCACTGGTCTGCTTTAATGACATACTAAGAGACAAAACCTGCACGAAAATTCACATGGTCCAGAGATTTGAACTTTAGATTCTGTGAAAAGTAGGAAGGTTTCTTTTTTTATTACAAAGCTGAGGAATGAAGATGCAAGAATGAAGTGAATTCCTGCAATCATGCAGATGAGCTGTGTAGAATGAGAAAAATGTATATGAGCCATCACCTTTGAATAGTTTTTGCTAATTATATCTCTGTTTCCAAAGCCGATACAGGAGGACCTGAAATACGCAGAGCACTTTCTTTCTTCCACTACATAAATATTATTATCATATTCAGAGGGGAAGAAAGTCATAATTTTTAAAATATCAAATCTTTGAAATTATGCTAAGTATCCAATAGTCATCTAAATATTTTTTTTTGTCAGGTTACATTGAGGCAAAGAGCACAAAGCATTGAGAAAAGGAAAAAGGAATATTTCTGAGATTCCACAAGAATGTACAAAATAGTGTGATGTTGGAAATCACAGCTAAAGCTTATTGGAGATCCAATATCCTGAATGATTTTTGTAATTCTCAAATTACACTGGTCAAAGCTAGCTATTTTGTTTTTTACACCCATCTTTGAAAACACGGTTTACACGGAGTGCCTTTGTATGATGTCCACATTCGCATCCACACAAAACATTAATCTGCTTCTTAAATTTACAGCCTCTGGACCAGTCAGGAGAAGAACTTTGCTGGCTAGCAAATTGGGAGCCCAGCCTTTTGCCCCAACACCAGGCAGTACAAGGTGGAGAGTGATAGCTGGACTCAGAGAACTGCACCACTTTCAAATTAACTGCCTTCATTCAAACACTGTCAACTAAAAATCCATGCAGTGGTGGTAAAGCAAGTATTCTGGTTTAAAAAATTCTGCATCAAAAAGTTTGTGGTACGGTTTAGCCAGAACTTCCTGCTAAGCCTCGTGTTGGACAGCACAGTTGTGCCTTCCACTTTCCCAAGTACACCTTCATATTTGATGCTACCAACACAGCACAGCAAAATGCTGATAGACAGCTGCATCACAACCACTCTCAGCTAAAGCCATTCCTTCTGGGAAAAAAAACAAACAAACAAACCTTCAGTCTACAGCTGTACTGACACAATCCTTCATCTGGACCAACAGTCTGTACTGTCAAAGTGTACAACACATCAGAAAGAATTTATGTACCTGAGAGACAAAAAGCTCTCTGAAAATTTTATTTGACCTAGGGTCTCTCTGACAAAGTTTTATATTGGAGAAGCAAAGATAGTAGAGGGCACTGAATAGAAACATTTTGAGGGTAAGTTCTGCTCTGCTTGTAGGTGGCCCCTTTATTTCTCAGTTTTCTTGTGCCCTAACCTGTCAACTTCCCAAAATCCTGATGAAATTCTATTGCAAATAAGTTTTTAAGAGTTGAAAAGCCCATGTTACTAGGGATTAGAAGGGTGGCAGTTAAAATTGTTAACTTCACACACTTTTTGTATTCCTACTATTAGGAAGAGTCTAGACCCCCTTTATTTTGTCCTCTCTACAAGAACAGAAAAAACCCTTGTTTTCACCAATGATCTTGAAATCTAAATACTTCAAGAGACACAAAATAGGATACAAAAAAATGAAAAAAGATAGTGTCATATGAAGATTTCAAGGACTGTTGCATACACATGTAGAAACAAAGCAGGAATTCTAAGGGGGTATGCTTTGGGAATAGGAAAAGCCTCATAAGCTTCAAAAAGAGCACGGGGAAAAGTTTAAAAAGAAAGGCTGAAAAATTAGCACACAAGAAATGAAATCTCAGGTTTAATGAGGATATGAAGTAGTTCCTGGGATAAGAATCAGTACAGAAAATACATATAGATGATAACACAGAAGAAAAGCCAGTTGGAAGCAATGAGATGCTTTTGTATAGTATTAAGTATTCCTAATACTATTTTTTCTGGCCTACTACAGGTACAGATAAGAACTGCAAAGTTTTATGGATTTACATTCTACGGAAGATTGAGTATTTGAACTTAGCCAGTATGTTATTTCCAGCTTGACTTTGCAAAAAAAAAAAGCCCAAACTGGTTTATACTATGAATATTTATCACTATTCTATTTTACATAATACATACATAGGTTTATATATAGGTTGGAATTCTTAAAAGTGAGTCAATTATATGGAATTTTACAGACTGGAAATGCATATGTTCTACTTGTGAAATATTTCCTAGAAAGCATTAGTGAACATAAATTCATTTGAAATTTCTATCAAATATCCTGACTACTGTAATTCCCTTGGCATATATGTTTCAGTGGTGAAACAGATAAATCTGGAATTAAAAATATTATCAATAACCTTCTTTCCACTCTCAGTATATATTTCCTTTACTCAACTTTCTTCTTTGTCAATCAAGTTAAAACAAGACTCAAAATGAAGACATCTTGGCATATGTATCTATTATTCCTTCTATAATGTAGTACTCCCACTGGCTTTCATGGGAATTATGCATATGAAAAGACTGCATTATTAGGCTAGATTAAGAGAAGACATTTAGAAATACTTAACTCATTATATCACTTCAGACCCTAATATTTACAATGGTACTTAAGCCTGGAGCAATATTTAAAAAAAGTACAAAAAACAACTCCTGAATATATTTAACAGATGGACTTTTCTTAACTTTTTTTCAATAAAATTGAAAAGAGTTAAAACTATTTTTCTTGCTCTTTGATATATGAACAAATAAAGAAATATTAATCAAATCATTCCAAAAGACTTGCAATACTCCTAAACCAGAGAAGTCACATGTCAGTAAGAGGACAGTAAAAGGGTTACATTCAAATATATGAACTAGATGTTTGTGTAACAACATAAAGGTCCTTAAAAGTTTTCTTGGTATCCCTATGTCTTTTTTAACATATTAAACCTGATCCTCTGGAAGCATAGCCAGTCATCTTTAACTTTTCAGACACAGGATTTCCATTTTGACCTCATAAACGGCATGCCAAGACAACTCAAGGATAGAATGAACTACCTTCCTCTGACCCAGGAAAGATATTGGGCCCTTCCTTTCTCTGAGCTAAAATTGAATGGACCTCCACTTTACTCTAACAGATTGGGTTGACAACAATTGGCCTTTTCCCAGATGCATAGCTCAGATGTAGAGTCAATCTTCTAGACTATCTACAATGGGATAACTTTCTAAATGTTTCTTCTTTTTTTTTTTTTTAATCTAAAATATACTGATGCACAGTTAGCCCTGGACTGTAATTTTGACTGCTGGTAACACCCTTTCCACTTTTGTAAAAAAAGTATTATTCTCACCTGCCTGTAATAGTGCTTCAAATTCAGATTGTCCAATCTGACTGGAAAAGTTCAGTTTTTAACTTCTAGCCATGCACCTACTTTATGACATGGGCACTGTTATAAAATTTTAACTCTGCAATAGTACTTCTACACTTTAAACCATCCTCTGAGGATTGAACACTTCAGATATTCTTTACAGTTTGATTGCTCACATCTGGACATTACTAATCAGGTCAGTCACAGGTACTTATCCTGTGAGATAAGGATATTGAAAACAATATCCATGAAGACTCCTGCTAGAAGCATAAATCCTTGAATTAAAAACCTGTTCAAACACATGTTGCACCTTTTCCTATTTTATTGTAGATACTCTAGACTGCATCCTGGGTTAACAGATGTCTTTGTACCTACCACGTGCAAGTCATTGTGCTAAAATTTTCTTAGGGAAACCAGATTTTCTTAAGAAGTGACAAACCACATTTCATTAAATGAAAATATAGAACTTATATGGCATTTGAAATCACGTCTAGGTCCAGACCACTGCATTTCAAGAAGTAGAAATAATGAGAGTCCAGAGCACAGCAACAAGATTTAAAGAAATACAAGAAAAACATTGCTGTTTTTTTTATTCTATAAAGAAGAAAATAAAAACCAGGGATTGTTTAAAAGAATAACACAGTGGAAACATGACTGAGAATCTCAAATACATGAGAGTCTGGCTTTAAGAGGAAAATAAAAATCCTTGTAACTACTAACAAAAGCTAATGGGTTCAACTAATGTAGTTTTAGCAGGTTAAGTTTAAGATCAGAAAGCACAGAAAACATTCTTATGGGAAGACTAGTGAAATGCTGGAATAGATAACTTACTCAGGTAAGTAATCATAAAAAAATTTTAGGCAGACAGGTAAGTGCTCACTTAAAAAGAAATTTATTCATCGTGGATCTGGAAGAAGAGGGAGGGGGCAGGTATGATATCTTTTGGGAATAAGTTTCAGTTGTATGATTCCTTCATGCTGAAATGACTGAATAAATGTAGCCACGCAGTGACACACTCGCTGTGGGATCTTGACTTGGAAGGAAAGTATTTTTCTGGAAATGACCAAATGAAGTTCTTCATGTATACAATCGCTTGGATTCTGATACAAGCTATGAATCACCTAGCTACAATGAACCAATCTGCAGCTTTTTTATTCAACAGTTTAATGATAACAACTTTCTTTATGGACTATATACAACCAATATCTGATCCTAGCCATAGGATATAGGATTTTGCTTGCTAGGAGGAATTACTCAGTAACATGTCCCATGGCCTTGAGGCCAGACAACACTAGCAACAGCTGCTAATAACACTGAATTCCAGATGTAGACTCTGCTGAAAATTTTATAGGAATTAATTTTACAATATATTGCTTTAAAAATCTAGATGTACTCCAAATTCGTATTCTCATATCTCTACTTTCTGATTAAGTTGGGATCTTTAGTGTTTTGTTTCTATGTTTTTATTTGAAGCCTAAAACTTCTTACTGGCAGATCAACTTCAATAATTAGAATCACAGTCCTATACAAAGACCACAAACCTTTGGAGTCTTTGGAGAGTTAACACTAAGTAAAGAACCTTCTCTAGTCAGTTATTTTGTTTCCAAGAAAAACATCTGAATAATGGGAGAACACAGGACAAATGTACAGCTCCCAGTCTAATTAGCAACTAAGTATGGAAAAATTATCATTTTCCAGCTTGATTTCAATATTCTTACCCATTATTGTATAATAAGCAACATGTAGAAGTAGGAAAGTTACGTAACTACTTAATTCCCACACTTAAATCACTTGATCTAACACCAGGTGAAGGATCCAGGAAAAAAAGAACAAACCTGCATCACAGTTCATCTTTTGGATGGTGAGAACTAAACTATTAGAAAATAAAGTTTTTAAAACGTATAAAGACCATGACAGCTGCAATAAGTACAACAGCAATATAGCCAGTATCAGGTGCTCTCAAAGTTTCTACGCATAACAAAGTAGCTCCCATTCAAAACATCTCAATTTGACAAAGTTAAGAACGTCAGTGCTTCAAATGAAATCCTTTAAAATACATCTCACCTAAACATGATTGCTCTCTGATAGTGTGTACATTACTGCCCTTTTCACAACCACTACAAAGAGGCACCAAACGCAGCTCCATCCCCACCCTCCGATCAGTAAAGTTGCCAAAACCGCGGTCCCGGAGTGAACCGAGCCCCCGGGTTGCCCCTGGGCTGTCCGCGGCGTACTCACCATGGCGGGCTAGTTTTGAAGACTTTCTTCCCCTCCCCCTGCACCTACGCACAATGAGGGAGAATGGAGAGCAGTTTCAGCATTAAATTTGAACTTCCCTGCTTTTGTTAGCATGAGTCACCACCTTAACATTATCTCAGCTGTAGACTTTTATCTGTGAATATCTAAGCCCTGTCTTGTGGAAAACTAATTACTGAGCCACTGAGAGGCTTCATAATGTCCTGCATTTAAGTCCTGAACATCATACATAATGCATAGGAAGCAGTCGCTGCACTCTGATTACAGAACACTGTCATTAAGAGAGCAAATTAAAGATGTGAATAATTCACTGGCTGAGCTTATTGTCAGTGCTGCATTGTGAAATTAGAATTTCTAATAAGTACTGCAATTTTTTTAACCCAATTAACACAGAGAACATCTTGAGTCTGATTAGTACAATAAAAATTATTACCTTATTCTTTTGCTTCACAACAGCCAAATTAAATACTGTACTTAATTATGCAGCATTCATTGCTTCTGTGCTAGAAATAATAATAATAAAAAATTCTCTCTATCGCTTTAATAAGACTTCCAATATTTAGAGTGTAACCGAAAAATAGAGCATATGAATCTCCTGCACAATTTCTTATCACAAAGTTACTGGCTCTTTTTTTTTTTTTTACACACTTTGAAAATAGGGTTTAATATCAGCAGTCAACCATGATGTCACTGCTGAAGTCTTCTCTAGAAACAAAAAGGTATTCAAAAAATCCCACAAAACGACCCTTCTGAACAAGCTCTGAATATATATTGTGAATTAACTTTCTCTGGATTGATTTGAAGGCAGAAAAAAAAAAAGCATTACCACTCACTGCCTTGAAATCAAATACACAAATACACGAACATAGAAACACACACACTCACACACACACACACACATATAGGTTGTTTCAGAAAAGATGCTTAGGAAATATACTAGGAAAAGAACCGAGCTGGATCAGCTCTCTTACCTCAGTTCCCTCTTGGCACGGGGTAGATAACATCCTTTCATCCCAGAAAGGAGAAAAGTCTGATTCAACATCCAGCGTGTTGATTTTTCCCCACTCGATGCCTGCTGCCATGTTAAATAAAGAAAATGATCACTGAGGATGCAGCTTTTGTCTCCAAATATTTGAATACTGCCTTTTAGTGACAAGGATCCCAGGAACCTTTGCACATCTGGCAGCAGACACTACTGGCTGCAGCTGCTGCAATGGGATTTTTCCTCAACCCTATTTAATTTCCAGCTGCTTTTTCTTCCCCATCCTGAGGAAGTTTAGTCACCAAGCATGGCTGGGGAAAGAAAAAAAAAAAAAAAGGAAAGGTGGCATTGCAATCACAAGCTTTTTTGGTTTTGTCCTAGAGACAGAGACTGCAGCAACCACCTTGCATCTTTGTCTAGTTATTTTAGCATGTGCGTGCAAGAGGGGAGGAAAAAAAGAGACTGAAAATTATTCAGGCATAATGCAATAGACATAAAGAGACAAAAAGACAAGGAGAGAAAGAGAGGGGAAGAGAAAGAGGGAGAGTGAGGGAGGGAGAGGAAACAGAAAGACTGAGAGAGGGAGAGGGGGCTGTCAGTGCAGATAAATCTGCATATGGAAATCAGGGTTATCCTGGGTACAGTTTTATTTAACCATGATGTACTGTTTTTTTAATTAGACAGGAATTTAAAGAAGGAAATGAGCGATTCTTACAGACACAGGAGCAAATGAAGCATTTTAAATCACAGCAAAGCTTTCAGAGCAAGCTGTAGCAGCAACAGCAAAACTTTTTATAGCAACTTTCTTACTAGAAGGAAGTTTTGTGCAGTGCTGCTATTTTGCACCCAAAATCCTGGCAAAACTGGAAAAGCATTCCTTCTGAAACTAAATCAAGCCACGGCTATCCAGAATACATTTTTTTTTTTAAGACCACTAGGTGCACAGTATGGACTTTAAGCTAAGCTATGCTAGGCACAGGTTTTAGGACTTTTGCCCTGGCCTCCATTCTGTGGTGACTGGCACACTCATTGGAGATGATGCAGTAAATGATAGGAGTGATACCTAACTTGAATTTCAAATGCACTAAATGCCATTTCCCAAGCTTGATGAGAATTGTATGTGGCTGGGGATATGAGCATTACCTGACAGACATAGGAAGGTTGGATTTGGATCTGTAAGGCATCAGAAAAGACCAGAAGAACCTCATGCCCAACTCTGTGAGGGAGCATGGGAGTGAGAGAAGTGAGAAGAAGAAGGGAAATGAGGTTCAGGTAAAGTCTAGACAAGAAAGACACCAGGGACCGGTAGGGGACAGTTGTAGTACAAGGGAACTTACGGGAGAGATGGGGCAAGACTCTTTATAACAGCATGTAGTGACAGGACAAAGGGGAATGGATTCAACTTGAAACAGAGTAGGTTTAGATTACGTATTTGGCAAAAATCTTTACTATGAGGGTGGTGAGGCACTGGAACAGGTTAAACAGTGATGATGTGGATGCCCCATCCCTGGATGGGTTCTAGCTCAGGCTGGATGGGGCTCTGAACACCCTGGTGTAGCTGAAGTCACCGCAGGTTTGGAAGTAGATGATCTTTAAGGTCCCTTCCAACCCAAGCCACTCAACGATTCCATTATTCTGTGAGCACGAGGAAGGCAGCTGAACACCACTGGCAGGATGGTGGC
>VXBU01003138.1:120481-241746 GCA_013400315.1 Bombycilla garrulus | reverse complement strand
CGCGGTAGGGGAGCGGCGGCCCCGGCGGCGTGCAGGTACCGGCGCAGGTACCGGCGCAGGTACCGCCGCAGTCGCCCCGCAGTCCCCCCGCGGCCGGCCCGGCGGGGAAGCGTCTCCGGGGAGAGGGCGGGGCCGCGGCCGGGGCGTTACACGTGCGGGTCGTGTTCGTGGGTCGCCCCGGTGGCCCACCGTGCTGCTCCCCGCGGCCCACCGTGCTGCTCCCGGCGGCTCCCGCCGCTTTGCAGCTCCCGCCGTTTTGCAGCTCCCTCCCGCGGATTGCAGCCGCCTGGAAGGTTCTGCTTGGAAGACAAGGAGGTTGAGGTGCTTGAAGTCCTTTATTGTTACCGCTTCATCGGGGATGTGGTAAATAAGTTCGGAACTGATGGGAGTTATGGCCGGGAAGAGCTGCTCTCTTATGTAATTGATCCCCCAGGTTTTTTTATCGTGCAGGCGATTTTGATACCCCGAACTGGACAGGCTTTCCTTAGGAGCTCTTGTGGTTGAGAGCATCCCTTTCAGCTGTCTCACCAGCTGTGCCAGCACCCCTACGTAGGGTCCTGCGGTTAACTGGAGCACAGAGTCGTTCCTTCCTCCTTGGACAGCTGCCTGCTCCGCAGGAATGCGAATGGATGTGAGAGAGTAGAACAGAAACTGTTTTCTTTTTTTTCCCTTGAGCTTATTTTTTTTAGTTAAGCCTCTGTATTGCCAGCCTCTAGACATGGATGGTATCATGGTATATTCTAGTTTTTGCAAGAATCATGTCAGAATCTACCAGCAAAGAAGCTGAAAACTTTAATTTAGAGTTTCAGTTATGTTGTTTGCATATTTTTATAGGACTCTCTGACACCTGTTGCCTAGTTCTGCTCTTACAGTATATTGTATAAAATATGAATATGCTAATATTAACTGTACAGTGAACTTCTTTTGGATATGGTAATCCTTCCTTGGTTTTGTTTCTCTTCTTTCAGATTGCTAGGTAGTTAGATTTTTTTTTTTCTTTTTTTTTTTTTATATTGGGAGGCTGTAATACATGATGTACTTCCATAGCATAGCTGTTCTGGTTATAAAATGAAGTGTTGCTGGAAGTAGTTTTGTAGTGCATTCCTGCCTTGTGTTATACCCTACTGCTAGTCTAACCTCACTGCCAATTAATTTAGGGAGCTGAACCAGATGAAAAATGTTCTTGTTTGGTTTCTTTTTTTTATTAAGTCACTGCTGTGTCTTCTCGAACAGGTTCTGCTCAATGATGAAAATGTGTACAGAGTGGCAGAATTGCATGACAGGGCATGTGACTGTGATTGTCCTTCTTGGTGGTGTCTCTTGGCTTTTATTCAGCGTTACAGTTGTTCAGATCTGTGTCCTTGCTTTAGTTGAAGGATGATGCAGAGTTGTAACAATGAGAAATTTGTTTGAAGAAATGCAATGAGTATTTTTGTATTTATCTGTATTTTTCTATTTTATTTTCTGGGCTAGGCGAAAGCAATGGAGGATGACTTTGGGGCTTCCTCCACATCCCCATTTCTCACTGATAGCTTGGAGCTGGCGATGGAAGTGGAGAATGAGAGCTCAAGGCCGTCTTGCTTTTCTTGTGCTTTTGACAGCCGAATTGGAGGGAGAAGGTTCTCTGCAGAGTCTTATTTAGCAAGTGGTTCTCTTAAAAGGTATGTAAATTTTTTGAACTACAAATTTAAAAGCCTTCTAAGATGTTCTTTCCAGTCATGTTTGATGCCTTTGAATGTTGACAGGTTTCCAAATGAGTTTGTTCTTCAGCTCTTCTGATCCTGAAATCAACTTGGTGATACCAAGTGGGAAGAGCTGCTGTGTTGATAAAGAGCTTTGAACAGTGCTCTAGGTGCAGATCTTAGCTTTCTGAACTTACTTTTAAGATACTGTAATCGATATTTACAAGCCTGTTAGGATAATTCAAAACTGGCCTGTTGGCAGCAGCAGCAGCTGAGATCACGTAAATTTCTGAGGAGGCTTCAGCACTGCTTTCCCCAGTCATGTGCTCTATTAAATGCTGGCCATTTTTCTCTCTTTTCCACTCTGCCTGGCTGCTCCAGGTTGCTGGGGCTGGCCCTAAGTAGCTCTAAGGCCATCTTCCTCAAGGATTCACCCTTGTATGCATTCTGGATTTAAGGTTCTGAAATCATAGGCATAGCATGTAAGTATTTTCTGTAAGATTTTAAAATGTTACTTTGGTTTGGTTGTGGTCTGTCTTATAGTCTGTCATTCAGCTTAGTTTTCTGTGCTCTTTGCTCATCTTACAGGGGTTGTCTTGTTTTTCCTCCAAAAGCCTAATCTTTCTGTCTCTGTCCTCCCTCCAAGCTTCATATATTGTGTTACTTTTTTTCCCCCACTGTTTTCTGTAAAGGCTTAAGGGGGGGTTCCACTGCACCTTCCCCTTTCTCTGCTTATTTATCATATATTTTAGTTGCATCAGAGCACGTTCATTTCAAATTTACATTGAGAAGATGTTGGAGGGATCTGTATCTGCATGAATATGTCAATAGTGGATTCCACATTGACAAAGAAACATTTCACCTGAAATTGTTTCTGTTGTTAAAGCTCACTGAGGAGCTTGTATGTGGACAGGTTTCTCAGATAATATAGTTGTGGTAACTCTGTTTTTCTACTGTGTATTTATGTTGTCTGCCTGAATTGCAAAGTCCTAGAATAGCCTCCATGTGAGGGGCTCTTCTATCTTTGTTGCTTGGAACTGGAGTAGCTTGATTTAATTGCTAGAGACTTCAAAACAGTCCAGTGTTCAAGAAGTTACCAAGGGAGCCAAGGTGTTATGGGGGCTTGAGCCAATTATTCAGCAGATTCTCTTTTTGCCTCTGAGAATGAAGTTGCAAATGTTGCATAGTTCAAACAGAATATGAATTTGGTGTGTAATGTGATGGAAATGAAGTGCTTGCTTAGTATATATTTTTAATTTTTAAAATTAAAATATTTTCCATATTGGAGAATTGAGCTTCATCTGTGTGGGATTATTTTATGCAAGACAGTGGGGAAAATTCTGAAATAATTTGCTGTGATTTTTTTTTTTTTTTTTAATGCATGTTAATGAAACATTTTTATTTGTACAATTGTAATGTTTTAACAATACAGGTGTCTGATTTTCTCTGCTTTGAGTAAAATGGTAATTCTGGTGTTATTTTATTTTTCTTTAGCAAGAGCAAAGGGTAATTATGGCCTAGTGTTAGCTTAAGTTGTCGTGACAAGGTCCCATTTTAACCCTCATCTGTTCAGCTGCCTAGAAGAGTGCTTTTAGCCATGTGTTCTGTATAATTATTATTAAATGTATGTAAATGAACAAATTTATGTTCTAGAATTAATCTAGGTATGTAGTGCTCCTTTAGACAGATCCCAAGCATAGAGACAAGTGTGTTATCTTACACAGCAGCCTCTTCTCTTCACAGTCTGTATGTTATGTCTCAGTCCCTTGGTAAGTATGAAAATACTTCAAGGAGCTAACCTGTTAATTTTTGTTTCCAAAATATACTGTGACCTGTGACTATATCCTGTTTTTATGCCTTTGAAGCTAGGAATTGTCATACTTCTATAGATCATATTGCTCTAAAAGGTAAAAGTGTCTTTGAGATGTCTGTCATGAACACATTGCTGATACATTCAGAAAGTATTTGTGGTACATAAGCCAGCTGTAGATATTGTACTCCATAGGTTTATTACTGGAAAATATATGAGTATGGTTGGTTCTGTTTTGCAGGGTTTTGCTGAGACTAGATCCTTCTCCAAATGACTATGAAGAAAATACAGTGGAGTTGTTTGGCTTTCAGTGGGTTACTGAAATGGCATTGGTTGAGTCCTGTGGATTTCTCTTTGGATTACTTAGGTACGATAACATTGTGTTTTATAATTAGTCCACATCTGTAATTATACCTACTGTAAGGGTAGAACAAACTTTTCACATTTTAAAAAGTAATATTGTAAAAGGCTGAGGGCTGTGCAATGCATCTAAAAAAGATTAATGCTGTCTGTTTAATGCTCCAGTAAGTGATGAATAAGACACAGATGGAATTGCAGGAGGAAGTACATTGTGTCACAGATTCTTAATATTAGGTGACTTATTATTAAGTTTCTAAGTAGTGTGGTGCATATCTGAAGCATCACCAGATAAAAAAAAATATTAAGTATAGTTATTACAACAGTGTGTTGGGGTTAATTTAGAAGGCTCTAGCTTCAGAATTTTATGAATAGACTATATAAGATTTCCTTGAATGAAATTGTGCTACCCATATAATTGAAATTGTATTTTGAAGATTTTTAGTCCTTTTTTGTGCATAAAAGAAAGTGGAGGTTAAAAAATCAAATACTATAAATGTTGGATGCAGTGCTTTCTTCAATTGTTTGGATTAGGATAGCTTCAGCAATCTCTTCAGATACAGTTACTCAGTGTTTGACTAATTCAATGTAGATGCTTAATCTGGTCAATGCAAATACACAGATCACTGATAATCCTCTTTGCTACTGATAATCCTTGGGATGTACAGCACATACAGAGAGTGGATGGGAGAGGAGCTTTTGTATGATTTCACAAATATATGTGATGTATTCCATTGTTCCTTTCATTGCAGTGGATTCTTCCATCCCTTTAGGGTATGAACAGGGGCATGATGTGCAACAAGATTAATGGGGTCTGGCTTATTGGAACATGGTGACATAGATGACTGGAAGTGTATTAAAACCATTATTATTTAGCTTTGCTTGTTTGATGTAAGCTTTGACCTCACTGAGTTTCTTTAAAAAACCCAAAGTGATAAAGGGGGAGATAGGAGTGTAATTAAGTTAAAAGTTTCAGCATTTAGTCTGATTTTTTTAACTGTTCATTAGCATAAAATCACAGGAATGTTGAATTAAGTGGCTCTTTTTAAAGTTTTTTTTTTTCCTGTAATGTAAATTGCCCTGTAATTATAATAGAGATGAGCATCAGGCATAATGTATTTTATTGTGGTTTTATTATTCAAGCTGTACATTCTTTAAAACCTACTGACCTGGTAGGAGTAATGAATTTCACCTTACTCTTGGCCGAGTGTTTGGTTGCTAAGTTGTCTTTTGGTGTGACAAGTCCCACTGCAAAGGGGAATGGATGTCTCTGCAAAGACATTCAGCTCATTTGTTCAGTCATAAAATGGAACAGTCTCATTTATAGACCAGTTGACAACTGAAAGTAAAATAATTCCTTTTTCCACTGTGGAAGTTTAGTATCTTAAGTACAAGTTACAATAGTTTTTGAGGATACAGTGGCTGTAAATAGTTAAATTTGAAGTACAGTTAATATCTGTGTTTAAATACATGCTTACAGAAAGCTAGTCTTTTAAATGTCTGAGATTATACTTAATGTTGTAATTAAAATTATTTAATTTTTTTATATTGTAATAAATGATAATATACTGCAGAACTGCAAGTTAAAATAGTAATTGCATAGTAAAAATTCTTACTTATGGGTTTTCATGTGATAGAAGTGTAAGTCAAAGTGAATGATACTATGTAACTGTTTAAGTGGGTATATTAAGGTAATATCTATTTGATTACTAAACAGAAGTACCAGTTCAACTGTCAGAAGGTGTATTTGCAAATCAAAATTATTTAATGATTAACAGCCATGAGGATCAAACCTTGAGATACAAGTGGAAATTAAAATTATTTATTTAAGTAATTGTATTTTTGATATTTTCTTGCTCCCAGTTTGTGTTTTAATTTTATCTGTCCACTGTATTCTGTCTTTGTCAATTCACTGGAGAGTCTTTTTTTTTTTTTTTCCTGTGTGGTTCCTTTTTGGTACCTTTATTCNATTCTCCAAACTCCAATCTCAACAGCCCTGTTTCATAAAGCCCTCCTGCTTCAGACTTCCTTCCTTTTTTCATGGTTGAAATATTTGAAAAATCTAGGCAGAACTTCATCTTTGATTTCAAAACAAACAAGATCTGCAACCGACCTAAATGATGGAAGGGTAGGTGACATGGCTTTATCCCAGAAAGCAGGAAAGAGCTGAGTGAGATCATTTTACTGTGTGTTTGCACTTTAATATGCAAGTTATAACTTGTAGCTTTGTGTCTTTTAGATGCTTCTTGTCTTTTAAATGCTTCCTAGTTTTCAGTTTTTTTTTTCATAAGAACGTTTGATTTGTGTTAGATCCAAGTAGCCTATTTTAGAATCCTTCAGTAGTTATTGCTTTGACTGTATAAGAAATGAGGCAGAGAGCTCCCTCCTCAATTTATGCAGCATTTTCTTTCAAAAGTCTGTCTGACACACTTGTGCTTTTCATATATTCAGTTTAGTACTGCTTTATCTCTGTGGAGATTCTAGTGGAAGACCACTTGCAAATAACAGCTCTTACAGAATATGGCTGAGTATTTATTTACCTACATTAGAGCTTTTTTTAAAATACTCATTTGTAGTGGCACTTAGCTTCTTTAAAAAGTTTCTCTTTCCTCTCCAAAGCTGAACTGAGCTTTGACTTTTGTAAAGACACCTCTTTTTCTCTACTGTGTTTGTTGCTGTTTATGCTTTGTGCTGGCGTTATGGAGCCAACCACTGTATGCAGGAAGCGGGAGAAGCTGCTGACAGGATGTACTAATGCACATTCACAAGTGGATTAATTTAGTGTGTACTGAGTGTATGCCATGAGGGCTAACTTTTAGGTTTATTCTGTTGTCAAATAAAAAGCTAAGTTGTGCTTGTGGAAAGATCACTTGCAGGGAATAGCATTTGGGGTTTTTTTGTTCGTATTGTTGTTTTTTGCCTTCCTCAATATTTAGCTAGTTGTAGGTTTTTTTGTTACTGTGTTTAGTGATTTATAAACATGCAAAAATTCTCATCCCTTCACACTTGGATATGTCCATTGCCTTCCACTTAAACTGTTTGCTAAGTTACTTTTCGTAAGCTTTTTCAGAACTACAAAGTAAGAAACATCTCTTACCTTTCTCTATTCTATTTTGAGCTTATTAAAATTGAGTTTAAATGCTTGTACCTATATAAATACCATAAATCTTTGTATTCCTTTAATTAGGCAACAGATAAACAGACTGGAAAACCTAGTACAAATGAGTTCATCTGATTTTGGTAAGTTTTACAAATTTACTTTGACATTGCAATAGGCAACCGACTACCTTTCATTAAAGAAGTAAATGCTCACAGATCATGCCTGTGCTTTGACTCTTGACCAAGGGATTTTGGAGTGTGCCTCAGAACAGCATATAAGCAGCATAGAACTGTAAAGGTAGAAATATAAGCAACCAAGTGAGGCAAGATAGTAGGGAAATAGATAGTGGAAATGTTGGGAGTCAGTTTGGAGCCAGATTTGCCTGTGTGGTAGATGATCAGGGCAATCCTTACTGACCTTAGTGGAGCATTTTGCATTAATTTGATTTGTCACCTCTAGAATTTGGCAAAACTATTAACTCTTCTAATTAAAACCAGAAATCTCAACAATTATTTTAGTTACAAAGGTAGTGGCTTGGAGTTTTTTTTCAGCATTCCATTGGCTTACATTTAAACAAGTTATTATATTTGCTTACTTTAGAGTTATTTGCAAACTTAATTTATCTTTGCAGTGGGATCAATAAAAGGGGATCACTACAAAATGCTTTGTTTCAATTAAATACTGAGGCATGAGAAGCAGCATGTTTCTGAATGATTATTGCAGCCTTTGGCTTTTTGTAAGTTGAAGGCTGAATTACATAGCAAGTAGAGAAGTTCAGTAATTATTCAGAAACAAACTGTCTATGGTATCTTCTCTTTACAGGTAACGTGCTAGTGGTATGAGTGAATATTTTTACACATTACTTTTTTTTTTTATATTGCCGTGTTCTACCATTTAAATGGATATGAATGTGTCAGCAAGCTTCTTTCATATGTTGTTATTGATATTATCCAAAAGATCAATTTTTTTTTTTATGTAAATGGAAATAGCCTGGTTTAAATTAGATTTGAACTTTCATGTTGTAGCTGAATGGTAAGAAACTGCTCTGTAGTTTGGTTTTTTTCCCACTTAAATTTAAGCAACTGCTTGGTTGTCTTCTCTTCTTTGTATCCTGTTCTTCCACTTGTCAATTAAGCCAGTAAAACTAAGAGCTTGAATTTTGTGCTTTGCACCAGGTTTTCTTTCTGAATCAGAGCAAGTCACTGATTCAGCTGTGAGTTGGTTCCCCCTTTGTAGAAGTGGGTTAGTAGTAGAAGGGTGTCATGAGGATTGAAGTTTTTAAAATGGTCAGGCGGGGTGATGTTAGTTATTATTGATGTCTTAAATAAATGTGCTATCACCCCTGTTTAAAACCCCAGTTAAGAGTTTTGGCTCAGTAAATCTATGTTGTATTATGTGTTTATATAGATATCAGTATTGTATATTAAATTTTGTTTCCTATCAGTCTTGATGAGCTTTTGAGACTTTGTACTGAGAACTCTAATGTAGAAGGCATGTAAAAACAGTGTAATATAAAGTTCTGCTTAAACAGAGCTTCTGAGAAATTAGGATTTATTGCTGCAAATCAGCAGTAATATCTACAACTAATTACTTTAAGAGGATCAATTAACTTTGTTCTAAACTTGTGGTTCATTACTGTGGTAGAAGCTATGGCTTCTGGTGTGCTGCAGATAGGCTGTATACTGGAATATTCTGGTGCTTGTGCCAGTTCATTAACTTTGCCCACAGTGTTGTTGCTCAAAAGATGTTGAGATAGGCTTGCATGCACAAAGCTTTATTTTTGGTGTTTGTAAACAAGTGACATATATGAACTTCTAGGTGAAATGTGGGAGATGGGGGAAAACAAAAGGGAAAGTGAGAGCAAGATCAAAAAAGGGAAGACTCCCCAGTGGTGAGCTGGGGAGAGGAGCAAGGAGAGCTGTCTTTCCCTGCCTGTGCAGTCCAGTGTAGTGGGTGACCAAGAGTTTTTGTCATGCATCTCCTTTAGGGTGATGCACTTTCATTTGGCCCTGTTCAGGATCCTCATTCGCTGCATGCATTGAAGATGCTCTGAATAATCAGTATGTGTTTTAATCAGGTACACGTGTTGCAGGCTGACTGCTTGCTAAGCTTTTGTGCGTGTATTTATTATTGGGCAGTAGTTATTTGGCATTTAAATGACTGTATTTCTTTTTTTATGCCCTAAGTTTCATCTTTCTCTAATAATAAGCTGAAAGCTACAAGGCAAGGCGTGGGAATAAATACGGAGTGATTCTCACACAGTGACAATAATTTCCAGTGAATCTCTCCTCTAGTGGGGGTGCTTGAGCTTGAGCATGCAGGTGCAAGGTTAGGATGGTAGCACCATGAGAACAGCTTCAGAGAACAAATGAAAGGAGACATGTAGCCAGAATAACTGCCTGAAAGGATACAGAGCAGCAAGTGAAAGGCAGGATTGTGAATGGATGGCTCTTAGCATTTTACGGCTGAAGGTTCTGTGCAACAGGGATGCTTCCAAGGAAAAGTTACGAAGAAAGTTATTTACAGAAAGTTTGCCTGTTTAAGTGTGTCAAGAGAAAAGGGTGCTGATAAATTCTTTTACTCATGTCTTTGCTGAAGGTGTTTTGAAGGCAATCAGGAAGCAGGGCAGTAGGGCTGAATGGTTTCTTCTAGCACCGAGTGCTTCCCCCCACCTTTTGTGAGGATCTTCTTTTCCATTTGTGTCTGGATATGTGCCTGAGATGATAAGATAAAGAATGGATCTCTCTGGCCAAGATGACATTTAGAAGTGGGTGTTTACCATCAGTTGCCTCCCAACTTGTCCTCAAAGGATGTCTTTCCAGTGGTCTGGTTTAATTACTGTGGAGAATTCAATTGTTAAACAAGTCATGGTGTGGTCACATCTCCTTTAAGCTACTGATCTCTTTTACTTAGGTCAAGCTGCACACTTGCACTCTGAAGCAGAGAGCATCAGGCATCAATGTCTTAAATTTTTGCATTATGTGAAAGTTTTCATCTTCAGGTGAGATTTACACACATTTTACTAAATTGAGTATTGTGCTTTGTGTAGCTGCTACTTAGCTGTTTTCTGATTGTGTGTGTTTTTGTGTACATTCAGGCATCTGGAACCCCCTAAGGTGGAAAATGATGGAATGCTGCATCCTTATGAAGAACTAGAAGCTCAGTTACCATCGGTGTTGGTGGAAGAGCTTCATGCTTTGACTGTGCACCTTGGTCACCTTCGTGAACTTCCTAGTAATGTTCTGGCAGCATTTACTATTCAAAATCAGGCAAAGGTTGGTGTCTTTTTATAGCTTTAAGTTTTTATGTGGCATTATATATTCAGCTTGAAAAATTTTGGCTTGATATAAGTCAATCTGTTTGATTTTTTTTCTTTTCTTTAGTAAGTACCATCCTGTACTTGGTAAACACAACTAATCAGATCTGGATTTTCTGTCATTTTATTTATCTATTTTCAATATATAGCTTTAGAATTCTTCCTATAGTATACAAATAATGATACCAATTGCAGGTAGATAACTAGGCTCAAATTAGCATAGCTTATTTAAAAAAATTCCTTGGTGTTTGTCTCTAGTAATGTTTAAAATTTCTGAACGTTCCAGTAGGAGGGGCATTGCTTTAAAAATACATTTTGAAATCTGACCCAGATGGGAAATGATCTTTTTTACAAAGAAAAGTGCAGATGTGAAAGGAGGCACAGCAGCATTAAATGCTAGTGAAGTATACATTAGTATATTTGGATTTGTGCATACACATAGCTAATGCTTTCAAATCTTTTATAAAGACAGAAAAGGAATTTCAGGCTTATGTTGTATAAACTAGTATCTGGAGAGGAATGATCCACTAAGCAGCAGCATTTGAATCTTTGTTTAGCTTGTCAGTAGTGGTTGAGCTGATGAAAAACTATAATTTCAAGTAAACTTTAAGAGAATACTAAAATTTTGGAGTTATTTTAAGAGCTCACTTTAGCAGTTTTTGTGCTACATAATACTTCTCTATAAAGAAAAGGTTAATTAAGGGGCTTGTAATTTTTCAAGCTTGAATCAAAACTTCATAAGTAGCCTCTTACACACAGAATTGTAATGAAACTTTTTGTTTGTTTCTTTTTTTTTCCTTGAACTAAATGGCATGTTTGTATGTTACGTTGTATTTGATTGTAGGTGTTCAGAAAGTTCATTGCAGGCCGTCTTAGAATGTCAAGTCCAACCATTACTCCAGCACATCCACATTTTTCACTAAGCCATGTTCCCAAATGCCACATCCACATGTTTTTAAACACTTCCAGAGATGGTGATTCCACCACTAAACCTGGGCAACTTGTTCCAAAGCCTGACCACCCTGTCTTAGCACAGTATTTGGAATTCAATAAAGAAATGTTAAATATAACTAAATATATTTCTAATTACAGGTCTTTCCTCCATCATGGCACTTACTACATCTCCATTTGGATATTAACTGGCTAGTATTAGAAGTTCTTCATGTACTAGGTGAAAAACTGAAGAGTAAGTATGCAGGCCTTTTTCTTGAACTTATTGTTTTACATATGACTTACCTAATTTTTCCATCTTGATTTGTCCAGGAATCAAAACTACTTTTGGTAGTTTTTAAGCATAGCTGTGTTTAATGGGGTAAACTCAGATATAGTAAAGGTAGGTTCTTTGTGAATCATTGTGTGGCTCAAATGAAATAAAATTGTATTAGGAATTTGTTCTGTCAAAACAAAGATCAGAGTTCATACTCAACTGATGCAACATAATAAATATTTAATAATAATGCACTTCTTGACATCACAAATGAAAATGCATTTACGGATATCCAGAATGCCTAACAATGAATGGCAATTTGATAAAAACAATGTAGGAAAAGTGTCCAGGGATGGACCAGAGCAAGGATTCTCGGAGAAGAGAATTGGTGTTGTTAACCATGTGCAACACTGAGAAAATAGTGGGCAAAAGAAGAAGCGTCAATCAGGGGAGCTTATAAAAATACAGAAAGAAAAGGGCAAGGCAATATCTTTAAAAAAAAATTATAAGGCTTTAAAAGGCCAAAAAGTAAGTTGATAAGAGTAAGCTGTTCATAGAAGTTAGATTAAAAAGGTCATAAGATGCAATTGAGAAACTCAATTTCAGAGTAGTTCAGTTTGCTGAAGAATAGTTAAAATACAAAAGAGAACTTTATTTGCTTTTTGAGGCTTATATTTATTTTCCATGTCTATTCTACTAAAACAAATCACAAAAGTGTGTTTTCTTCTATAATCAGTGTGTCACTGCAACCGTACCTTCCCTCACCCCATCTGATTATAAGTTGTCAGTATAAATTCCGTGTAGGTATTGCAACAGTTGAAGTAATGTTGAGGTATAGAAGGAATGCACTATATGTTTACCCCGGTAACTTGTGTTGAATCTGAACTCTTGGATTAGCTTTTGCCTGCTCTGAGTGCTGTCACAACACAGCCTTGCTCCCATTAACACGTTTTTTTCTGTTTCTGCATTACTGTGTAGCGTGTGGGTTGGCTTTTTTTTCCATAATTTTAAGTTTCTTTTCTGATCCGTTGTGGGATAGCCTGTTTGCCTTTTTTAGAGCGTTTTGGAGACAGTATAGTGAAACTGTTGGAGGCAATTTATTTTTCAGAGTTCAATATTTATTTCTAGATAATGTTTGGAGTTATAATGCAGTCATCTATCTTTGTAAGAGAAAGCTCGTGATTTTTAACAACAAAATTTACTAGTCAAGACAGTCATATCTCTACATATATTATCTTGCATTCTCATGTGCTTAGAATGTCTTAGGTTTTTATCTCATTCTGTAAAGTGTTCTGAGTGGAAACTTCCCACTGCTGAGACCAGTGGCAGGATAGTGGGTTCAGGGCTTCACCTTACATTTCCAGGAATGAAACACAGGCTCATTCTATGTATCGTCTGCTCCACTGATGTCAAGGGAGATGTTCTGTTGAAAAGCTTGTGGGATAAGATCTCACAGCCTCTTAACTTCACTATTTTATCTGTTAATGCCTACAAATGCTCAAGTTGGAACATGATCATGCCAGATTTTTACATCAACACATCCAAAGGAAAGTGTTAGACCTCTCCAGAATTGTTTGTCATCAACTTGCATATCTGCAAAGCATGTCATGATTCCAGAACATGCGCACTGGCATGTGACAAAGAGGAACTTAGAGATAAATAAATCTTTATTCCTCTGCAAAATCTGTGCCAATAAAGGGCTGTAAAGTGCCAATTTTTTTTTTTTTACTGTCAACCTGAATAATACCAGATTTCAGTGCAATGATGAAGGGATTAACTTGAATTTAGAATGAGCTTTCTCACATGAATTTATAAATTAAAATTACATACAGGTCATCAAGGCCATTCTAAAATATATATATCTTAGAAGAGAACTCCTGTCTGTTTTATACTGCTAGAACCAAACCTGGAACTAAACAATTCTACTTATCTTTTGTGTTTTAGGACAAGTTGTATATGCTAACCACTTCATTAATCTAACCGGAGAGAATCTAACCAGTGTCAGTTTATTTGAAAAACACTGCGGAAATCTCATCTCTGGTTTAATAAGCTTGGCCATCAACATTTATACTAAGGTAACTCTCTTTCTTTATACAGGCCATGGGCAGTGGGAACCAGCTTGTACCGGGCACCATATGAATTGGGTATTGCACCAGTGCATAGATGGCTTCTTAGTGCTTAGTTTTAAATGTTATGTATGGCTTTGTATTTCCATGTTTTAAAGAGTGTTATTTGTTAGGAGCTCAAATTGTGTTATATTTATTCATGACCATCTGGCAGTTGAATGAGAGAGTAATATTGAAATGCACTGTGTACAGAGCAGAAGTGAGTGCCACATTTTCTAAGTTCAGTGTTCCAGGTTTAATGCCAAACATGGCACAGTCTAAAAGGTTTAGATAAACGTGAAAAAAAAAGTCTTTTCAAACTCTCTCAACAGGAACAAAAAGAGGATAGTACTAATCCTGGCAGTAAGCTGACTGGACACTTAGAGACTGTCATATTACAGTTTATTGTTGCAGTGAGCCTATTTCCTCCACCTCATCTCTGTTACAGCACTTCTGCATTTGTCATGGGAAAACTTTTCTATGTCTTCGCTTTTCCTTTTTCTTTCCTTCTATAGCTGCAGTATTTTTCTCACTTGTTTTGAGCCCTCCAAAGCGAGAAAGTCATAATAGCTCCATATAGCAGCCAGTAAAAGAGCTGTGTAATCTTTGTGTCATTGTAAAACCTGCTTTGGATGGACACTGTTGAGCCATGAATGCAGGACTGAACTCTGAGAATAAGTAGCAGTGACCACTGTATAGTTTGTTTTCCTAGTACAAAACCATAAGAAGTAGAGTTCCTCCTCATGTTACTCTTGAGGAGGGGGGGAATGGCTGTACTAGCCTTTGATTCCTGTAATAGATCTTCAGCTAAAAGTGTGAGAGGAGAGAGAGGCACATGAAATACTGAGTATGTGCAGAAAGCGAATGAGGCACTATTTAAAATAGATAAGGTTTACCATGACAATTTCATAGGATTCTTGAGAGAGAGAAAAAACAAGTCTTGTTACATATGTATATAAATGTAAGTTCATATTTATATTTAAAATTATTTAAATCTGATTTAGAGCTGTGTGAAACTGTGGTAGTAAACATTCTTCTAAAGGTGCATGATAAATAAGAGGCTTGCATTTTAATAGACTATTATACAGATTTGAAATTGTTGGTGATATACTTGTTGTTCTAATTGTGAAAGTGTGGGTTTTAGTCATTCACTCCCACTTCTGTAATGTCTCACACAGTATTGCTGTCACTGGCATTGCATATTTTGATTTAATTTTTAATTTACACTGTTAGCTTTCCAAATTCAGAAATTATTTTAAGTGCCAGTGTGATTTGAGAGTAGTTCTGCATGAATGGATCAGAAAAAATATGAGGATATAAAAATTCAGATTCCACCTCATCAGATGTAAATGGCTAGGAGTTAGTTGGCTAAACTAGTCACCCAAGGTACTTTTTATTGTCATGGAAGGATAACAACAGTTCTGCAGTGAAATACATTTTTCTCTCTCTAGCCACCTATTCTGTTCTGTTTGCTTTAGAGAGGTGTAGGTTGATTATTCAAACTTGGACTACTCATTGTTTAGGGGTAAAATGAGTATAAGCTGCTTTGTCTTCCCTCTTCTCGTTCTACATTTCTGCCATTTTGTCCTTGATGGAGGTAAAAGATGCTGAATTGAGATATTTAAGCGAAGCTTTTCTCACAATTTTTGCCACCTCTGAATACGGTTCAGTGGATTCATGTGTCTAAGGATAGAGTAAGTAAAGTTTTGTCTATAGTATGATGATTTCAAGTACAGGTCTGTATCTTGAAAACATTAAAGCATACAGTGTTCTTCTATGTATTTAGCACTTCCTAGTGCTGTTTTGTTTTGTTTCACGATTCAGAGAAAGTAAAATTGAAAGATGAATCACAAGAAGACTATTTTGCATTTGAAATGCATCAGTCTGAGTGAATTTTGTTAAATATGGAATAGTAATCAAATAACGTACATGACTTCAAATATGCTGTTTTCTGCATATTAAAAGAATGCCTTGCAGTAAATTTACCGAAAAGCAGATTTTGTGAAATGTTGTGGGAACATTAACATCCTCATGCCAACAACAACATTCTACTAGCATTATGCCTAGTCATTAAGGATTTTTCTGTTAAAAATAACAATAATAGCTGGTAAATAATTTGAAATCTTTTTCTTCTTAAGAACATCAAGAAAATGTAATCAATCATTTTCTTTTCCCTACTATCAGACAATGGATTACTATTTATTATAACTTCCTTTCATTTAGCACGTGGAATACCATTTTTATGCGCTTAAGTAGTGCCTGAGAGTGGATTAGAAGAAACTAGGAAATAGCACAGCCTGTAACTTATGTAGAGTTAGGAGTCTATGTTGTATGAGAGATAATTTGGATGTTAGCGAAGTAATGCACCTTTGAACGTGTAATTGTAACTATATTATTTACCTGGAAAAAAAAGACCCTCAAACCAAAGAGCCAAGACAAAAAGAAATCCTGGTATATAAAACACCATTTCAAAAATTAACACTTCTGTGAATAATTCTATTCTATATTCTCTTACAGGTGCGACCTACTGAGGCTCTTACTAGTAGCCATTACCTCTGTACCTGCATTAAAGAGCTATGGATTCTACTTATTCAGTTGCTGGACCACAGAAATAAAGGGTCTAGTACAGAGGTAAAGGAGGAATAATTCTACATGTGCAGTACGGTCATGAAATGTTCCCGTATGACCATGAATGCACAGATCTGATGGCGGAACTGAACCTCATATTTGCTACAGGAGAACTGCATGCTACCTGAGGCTTTGGGCCACTGTCTTGAGTGTGCACGAAGTCCTGACTCTGGGTTTGCAGTGTGCTGTTGGGTTATGACCTAGGGCATTAATGAGGAGCGCTCCTAGTGCTAAAGAAAGCAAAGCAAGGGGATACACTGTGAAAGCTCCCTTCTTTTTATTGGAAAACAAAACACAAAAAGCCATGTTTTCTTACTTTTTGAAAAAGTTATTTGCAGTTTCTGTGATATATCATGCAATGAGTCATCTCCAGGCATGGGTACAGTTAGAACAATGATCCAGCTAGCTCATGTTTCTGTCTTTGTTACCCATCTATGTAAGAACAGCCTGTCCATAGTTTTGAATCTTGTAATTGCTGACTTCTCTAGATGCTCTTCTATTGGAAATCAGCAAATCACTACCTGTTCTCCTTCTTTATACCAGTAAAACCATATATGCCTCTTCAGTTTGTTGTTTTTGTAGGGTTTTTTTTTTAATGATACATTCCACCTAAGAGCCTTCTTACAGTAATTCTTTTTTTCAGGTGCTGTTCTTTACCTCTGGTCATCTTTTTCACCCTTCTCTGAACCTTTTTCCATATTACCACATCCTATTTTTGAGTAACAGAATGCCAGGATTGCATTCAGTGTTCCAAGTATGGATTAGGGGGCCATATGATTTTATACATTGCATAATGATGTCTTCTATTTTGTTCTTTTGGTTTGCTGATATTTTCTAGCATTTTAATTTTTCTTTCTTTGACTGCTGGCTAGAATTGAACTGATGTTTTTCTGAATGAATACTAAGAAGTGACAAAACCATTGGAAAGATTTATGAACTCTTTATAAGAACCGAAGTGGCCATTTGTGCCAGGAGTGTGGTTCCCTTAGTGCAGGATGAAATACTTCAGAGTAGCAGGTTTGCACTGATTGCTGTTTACTTGCTAATGACAACAGAAGTAAAGGTGGACAGCACAAGTGAAACTGTGTTACTGTTAAGCATTTGCACTGGCAAGAGCACTTTGCAGCTGAATTAGTAGGATTAGGACCCAGCTAAGGTGGGTGAAATACACATGCAAACAAGTTCCCAGAGGGCTTCTTTAAAACTAGGAATGATAGGCACAGGCTGTAAGAAATAATACTGTGATATAGGCCAGGGTCTGAGTCAGTGAGAATTATCAGTTTGTCAGTGCTGGAACATAGTGTGACCAAACAGAATTGGAAGCTCAGTTTGCTCTTTGCCAGATTTTTTCCTACCATCTATGTATTCCTCTTGGTTAGGATAGAAGTTTTTCAAAAATATAACAATTCTTCATTAAAGAACTCTAACCTTTCTCTTGTGCATGTTGGGGCACCATCCTGGCTGCATGTCATCAATCCATCAGCTTGTAATTTTTCCCGTGAAGTATTGCCCTGGATTCTTCCTGGTGACCCAAGCTTGTCCTTTCACATTGTTTTCTACTGACTTTTGAGAGAGGACTTTCTAAGGTAGCCTTGAGTTTTCTGTGGTAATACTGGCTACTGCTTTTTGTTGTTCTCTGTAAAGGCAAATTAATCAGTAGGACAGTGTTGCAGGGAAAATTGTTAATATAGCTTTTGTCATTGAAGACAGTTGAAATTACTTTTTGCATTTTCTACAGAGTTTCTGGAGCTTGGTGAACACAACTCTAAAGAATATCTTTGAATGGCCAAGTACTTCTGAAAGCTTGTCTGTGTTTGAAACAGTTCAATGTAAAGACCCATTGAGTTTTAGCTGGTGGCTTATCACTCATCTGGCACCACTCTACCAATTTGACCGTAATGGAAGTCTAGATGAGAAGGTGGGTATTCTTTTTTCTAAATACCTAAGCATTATTATAATTCATTTGGATCTCTTTAGTTATTTTTGTTAACAGCAAACAATTCATTTTATAATGTGGGAATTTTCATACTCCTTAAAAGAAATTATTTTTAGGTTGGAGGTATTAAGATGTGCTTGGTACAAATCGGTAAATGTTCTAGGAGCCCCAGACATATTCATGTTACACACCAGATACTCAGAAGTGTACTGTGTGAAGGAAACTTGAAATATTCCAACTAGTTAGTAACACAGTATATACTTAATGACGTGGCATATGTTTTAAGATTGTCTGCCTGCATTATAAATGCTTCACTGGGTTTGTTGTTTTAGGAATTGAGCACATGAGTTTGTGCTTTATGAAGTATAAACATCAAACACTGACTGTGTAATTATTAATGTCTCTTATTTTTCTAAAGGGATAGCTCTGCTCTGGATAAATTTCAGTCTGTCTAATTGCATTGCCTTTGCATCACAGCCATAATATCATAAGATGCATATATATATTTGTGCATACAGCTTAATTTTTATATGGTTTGGTTTATATTTCATTGGTGTGTTACCAGTAGACATGGTCTAATAACTTGAATTCAGGTTTCAGTTTAGGAAACTTGCACTTACTGAGGCAATTCATCCATTTTGAGATGTATAAAAGCTGAAAATTTCTTGTCGGTAGGTGAGGCTTATTACAAGCTGATGAGACAAATGAGGACCCAGAAACTGAGGGGTTTGGGGTGTTTTTAGTGTAGTGTGTTTTGCTTGGGTTTTTTCTCCCCAACAGTGTTTTATGCACTAAGGAGAATCTGGTCATGCCGTCTTCTGTTATTTGTCCTTCTGTTCTTTTATCCTCTTATGGTTATTTTTTTTCTGTTTATTTTAGTTCAGGGGGTTTTTTTGAGGAGGGGGTGTGCTGGTGATCTCTGTTTCTGGGGTTTTTTAGTGTGGTGGCTTTTTAATCTTTCGGCTGCATTGCCCACATTCCCTAATTTTCCAAACATAAAGTCTGTATGGCATCTTCCATAAACTGGGCTTAATTGCCCTTTATTGTAAATTGTCTTTTAGTATTTGTAATTTAACCGTGTGTATTAAAACTGGAAATGCTGTACCCTCTTGCTGTTAAAATCAGTACGGTGATTTCACCATGATTTAGGATGAAAGCTTAAAACCTGGAAACGTGTTTGTGAACGGCAAATCTGTAGGAAGGGAAGAATTATCATGTAGTTTAAGAAATTTTTGATAATTTAAAAATCCCTCTTTGTCTTTAGATCTTTAAATGCATCAAGTCTTTAAATAGAGATTGGAAGAAAAATGTTGAAATTCTGGAAATGCTTACGATCCTAAGTAAAATTGGACTTGCAAAAAAAAAAATTGCTTGGATTTTCTAATCTGCAAATTTTTAAATGTAGTTAAAGTGTGATAATTCAGTGCCTGAATGCTTCTTTGAAAAGCTCATGACCATGTCTGTTCACTAGAGGATTTGGCCCATGTGGGATGCTTATGCTTCTTCCGTTTGCCAGTTGGCAAATCCTTTAGGAGGCCATGGGGGGGCTGCTTGTTATCATGTGGCAAATGAAGCAACATCTTGCACATTTGTACATTGTAAAGTTGCAGACCAGGTCTGATTGTTACACTGAAGGTTGTCTCAAGCTTCCCTTGGTTTTGCCCCTTGACTATGTGGTGGGGGAAACAGACATAGTCTGAGCGTAGTATAGCAGGACCTTGGAGGATAGAACTACTACACTTCCTGCTTCTTAGAGGAATATAGAAAGTGAGAAAAGGTTATTCCCAGGTTAAGTACAGAAATTGGTGTGAAGCACGCATTTATACTGGGTTTCTTAAATTTAATGCCCTAATCCAAATACGGTGATACTGATTGCTTTTATCATTGGAGCTTTTTTCCTCTCTCATTCTGAGAAATACTATGTATTTAGCCTCATGAGAGATTATTTTTTTGCCCCAGGCACTGTATTATTTACATAAGTAAAAAAAAAAGATGTGGAATGGAAAAGAGGATTCCTGTTGTTCTTATTTTAAAATAGGAATATGAGACACAGTGACAGGAAGTGAATTGCCCAAGATTAAATAATGCTTTTTCCTTAAACCCCACCTGAGAGAAGAGAATTTCCAAGTCTTGATTTGTAAATCGTGAGACCATCCTGTGCATGCTTCTCTTGATGTTTCCAGTAGTTTTTATGTTCACACTATTAGCTGTGCTTTGCATTTCTGAGTGTTATTGTGAGTTTGTCCAGGGATCCCTCTTCTCGTACACAAAAAATCTTATCAGTAATATCAGGGCATTTTCACCCACCACAGTAATATAATCTGTCATAGCCAGTTGTTGGTAACCGTCCCTTTAGGGCCTGTTCCCATCCTTGAGTTGCCACCTCAAAAATATTTTTTGAACATTATAAGGTAAAATAGTCTGTGATGAATTTGTGAAGTCAGTAGAATTTCATGAGGACTCTGTCGTCCTGTTTTGTTGATTAAACATATGATGCAATGGCTTTGAGACACATGCTTTCTTTTAATTAACTGTGATCAGAGGTGGGAGGGTGGTGTGTCATAATGATAGTTATTCATGTGCTCTGTAGCAAAAATTGCCTCTAAGCCTATGTCTTCTGTGGAAGATTTTTCAGGTTTTTTATGTGGTCTGCATGGCTGTAAGGTTTTTATGAAAGCTTTTAAAATTCTAAATAGATTTCAGACTTGCTTCTTTTTCTTTTTTCCCCTTTAGCTCATAAAATGCAATTTCAAATATGCAATGATTCATAATATTGAATATATATTTCACATAGGGGAAGACACATTTTTGAACTAGAAAATTTTGGACAGGTTTCTTAGAGACTGTTCTGAGGGATGTACAGTACGTGTCTCTTTCCATATTCCCCTGTGCAGGTCCCATTTCACTCTTCTGAAAAGCAAGATTTGTATATTTAAGGCTCAAATGGGACCTGATGAGAATATTTGATACTTCTGAGCATTGCAGGGGTCAATTTTAATATCCTATGGGCTAAGGTAATATAGGCAGAGTTACTTGAGGCTAAGAATTCTTGACTTTGAATAGAGTAATCTGAAATAACTATGTGGCAAGATATGCAAACATGGACGTCCAGCTAAGAAGCCTAATACGGCTTTTCCAGGTACTCAGCTGTTAGTCCTTGCGAAAGTTTCTTCCTGCAAACTCAGCTGAAGTTTTTGGTTTTAGCAGCACTTCTATCTATACACTATGAGGTCTCTGGATTCTGTTGATTTTTAGGACTCTCTGGGGGTGGAGGGAGGATGTTTTAAGACGCCCATTTTGGAGGTGAAGATGTAGGTTCTACATATGCTTTGACAGGGGCAGGCTGTAAACAATGGTTAGCAGGTGCTGTGCCATATTGCCAGTGTAATAGGGAATACTCGTTGGATATAAGTCTGTAGGGATTTGAATGAAGCAAGTCTGTTAAAATATAGGTACAATTGTAACTAAAAAGAGTGCAGCAGGTGGTTGGTGTCCTTCTTTCCGGAGTTTGGGCTGAACTTGGGTGCACTCTTGTAATCAATCCCAGCTGGTGTCAGGAGTTTGCCCTAGATTACTCCAAGATCTTGTAAGGTGATCTGCAGATGAGCTGGAACTTTGGCAATAAGCACCTGTTGTATAAAACATGTGTCCTTGGTCTATGGTACTGCTAAAAACATGTTGTAAGCAGGCTGATCCAAACATTCATCGCTCTCATAGACATTTAGCGTAACTCTAATACTAACTCTGCTGCCAAAACTGGCCTTTTAGTAATTCTTTACTTAAAATCTGCAGTAGGATGTTGCCAGCATGTAGGTATTCACATAATATCAGGCTCTAAAATACAGTCAAAAATCAGATGTAAATACTGCCCATATGTGTCTGGAAATGCTGGTTGTTCACTTCCTGGGTTTACTTGTTATTGAAGTGCTTTTTTTTTTCTCCTTGGCTGTCTGTTGATGCAATGTCCTCTCCTGACACAATGCTAACTCTAGTTTCGTGATACAGAGTCTTTGGCATCAGTAACAGCTTAAATCCTGTTCATCACCCTGGGCATGATATACCCTCTGCTGTTCCAGCACAAGTTTTGGTGTCCCTCTCCTGTGGCTGAAGTCAGACCCTATTCCCTTTTTCATTCTTTCTTCCTCTCCTAAAGCTATGTGTTGATTCACTGTTCTGGCTCAGAGTCCCACAAACAAGTACCAGAACAACTAAGCAGTGGCATGCTGTAGCTGTGTGGGCTGAAAGAGGAGCTGTCAGGATGAGGAAGAAGCAGTAGGAATTTCTGGACTGATATGGGTCAAGTTCCTGAATCATGAAGTCACAGTGTTAGTGTAACTTTCTGTAGATCTCTCCTTCTGTTTCTATTTGTTCCATATACAGACTGTGACTTGCTACCATTGTCTGTCTTTCAGTATTCTCTTTTTCTTGTGGTGCAAAAATGTAAAGTCACCAAGTAGTCAAATAGTGTTGGATGAGTACTAGTGCATCTTTTAAAAGAATTAATTTATAAAATTATCTTGGTACTTTCTGGAGTTCTGTGGGAAACTATCACCAAGCCACACCATTAACCAGTTTAATCAGTGGCAGGGGAGGATGTAGCACAATGGTGTTGCTGCTGAAAAGCAATTATTTTTCAATTACCAAAGCATAAAATGCTCTTTATTGTGAGTTCTAAACCAATGTTTAAAGGACAGCTATCTGCAGAGTAATGTACAAAGCTTAACAGCTGTGGTAGTGAACAAGTTAGGAAGGACAATGATGGGAGTATTATATTCACAAATCTACTTATCTACAGAGGCTATATATGTAGATGTATGTAAGAGACGATTGTTGGATCTCCTAGAAATGTAAATATATTTGCCTTGTTGCCTTGTTTTTTCCTTGAGAAAATGGCCTTAGTTGCAAAAGCCTTCCACCCTTTTCTTTGCCACTTCGCAAAAATACATTGAAAAGAGAAAGGCAAGAAAATGTGACACTATACTTTTTCTTCCTTCTACCCCTTATAGCTTCCTTTTTACAGAACATTAAAGAAACTGTAAGACATACTGCTTGCACTAACAAAAAGTGCCTGAATGTTTTGTTTCTCCATTAAAAGTGAAGGTTGGGATTGACAAATGAATCACTTAAAGTGGCTCAAGTTGCATACTTTTTATTTTTGGCTTTTTATTAGCTTTCTGAGGGCTAATTTTTAGGACAGATATCAATTACATTCATATAACAAAAAGCTCTTTTTGGTGATGACTGCGATATTCTGTCATGAAATTAAATATTTCTGGAAATATTTTGCCTGCTTAATTTCATGTTATTACATAGCGCTTCCTGTAAAGGATACAAATGTTATTTCATGTTGATAATTTTTTTTCAGAAACAGAAGGAATCCAATTGGAAATTTGTGGAGGAACTCCTTAAAAAATCCACTGATGCTCAAGTAAGTGTATAAAGGAAAAAATAATGAACAAGGAAAGTGTCAAGGATGCTTTCAGGAAAAGACAGTGCATGAAACAAAGTCCAACTAACAAGTGTATTTTTGGAGTTGTAGTGTTTTTATCACTGGTAAATGAACAACCTTGACATAGCTAAACTATGACAGTGTACAGTTCCCTCCTTGTTAGCAGTTCCACTTGCTTTAAAGTGCTTGTGCTTGATGCTAAATTGTCAGATAAAGAAAAAAGATAATTATCCTGGAAGGGTAGTATATGGCTTCTCAGAGAAGATGTATTCAGAATAAGAGCTGGATGCTTAGAAAATGTAAATCAGATACTGAATGTAAGGATATCAAGTTGAGGAGACATGATGAAGGAGATAGTCAGTTGCATTGAAAATTCAGCTATATCCTCATCACAGCGGGAAGGTGACTTGCCTTGCTGAGCAATTTGTCTTACAGGCTTGAATCAAACTCTTACTGATAAGGTTCTAGTTTCTGAGCACTCATTTCATACCTTATCATTTTTCTTTCTGCAGAACTGTTAATGCAATGCTTCATGGCCCAGAGGTCAAAATTGACCTCCTTTTAATATGCTTTTAAATATGCTGTTCATCAAGTTTTTTAAATAAGTTATATTGTAGCTCTGTAAATTTGTTCTGAAGTTTCGTGGTACAAATTGCAAATGTTGTATCGGCAATGCCTGTACAAATAATTTATTTATGTATGTTTAAGAAAAGAATAAGCATGTTTATTTTTTCATTTGGACTATGAAATTTAGTTTTTCGTTTGGTGCATGAAATTAAGAAGAATCCTGTGAAGTTCTGTTGTTGAAAGCAGAAGGGGAATCAGTTCTTTCAGTCTTTTTACTTATTATAACTGTCCTGCCCATGGAGTAGCAACAACCGTAGTTAAAGCTGGAATATGGAACAGTACTTGTTGCAACTTTTTGACAAGAAGATATTTCTGGCTCTTATAGGAAAGTTGAAATGATAGCATGGTTTTTCACGTTTTTAATACTCTAAACATAAACTGTAATGTTTGGCTATGTAGTCTTTCAGCTTAAAAGATTAAGTCTTTTTGACTGAAAATATGTACATATACATTAAAACCACAAGTGAGGACATTACGTATTGAATGCTTACCATTCTGTGAGAGAAATTGGAGAGATTTAGATAAGATGCATAAAAACTGAGTAGCTTATTATTCACCTTCCTGTTTGTATCTTCTGTATGGCAGCAACCTGAGACAGAGTAAGAAGACATTTGTAGTTAATGTTCTCTTCTTCAAAATAATCCCCTTCTCTTGTGATTATTATTTCGAATAAAGATTACCTTGAAGCAGAACATAGATAAAATACACAGTTTTTGATGCTTCTGTTAAAAAAGTATTGAACTCTAGACAGTTTAGAAAGGCAGCTTAGTGGCCAAGTTTAGAAGACTTATGTATTGAGTCAGTCATGACACAGTAATATGCAGCAAATATGTGTTTTAATTTCCAAAGCCAACCACTGTTGGAATTAAAACAAACTCTCATGTGCCAAAGACATGGCTGTAACTATTACCAACCATCTAAGGAGCCATCTAGTTTATTTCCTTTTTTTATTTGTTCATTATTTTTTCTTGCATTATGGACTTAGCTGCCCTAGGGAAGTGCTCCTTGGGGAACATTAATTCCTGTATATGCATGCACGGGGGAATGTAGTACTTTATTAAAGTACTGCACAGCAGCCTTCTTTACAGTGTCTAGGAAGGAGAATTCTTTTGCCAGTAGACATGTCCATCTCCTCTGTTGATCTGTCAGCTTCAAGAGGCCACTCCTACCTTTTATCTTATCCTTTTGTATTTCTTAAGTATTTTTGAGTCCAGAAAATGCAATAATGAGAAGTGCAATGAGATATCAGGAAGTCAGTAATGAAATGGAACATGGAAAAGTGGGAAAAAGCAAAAGTGATAATAGTACTCTTTGAATGAACAGCAGGACAGAATTGATGTTACTGCCTATTAACACTTGGCATGATTTTGTTAGTTAATCCTATCTGAGCCATCCTTTTCAGCATATAGCCTCTTATCTACTAAAGATACACAGCAATAGCTGTGCAAAATAAATTAAAAGAAATTAAAGTGCTGAATTGCCCATTTGCTGGCAAGGGCAAGAGTTGGTAGTTAAAAACTTCATTTTTAGGTATGTGGGAACTTAAAAACTAATCATGTTTAGTACTATGTTCATCGACCTCATAATCTTCTGCTTGTTACTCCCTAATTTCCCTATAGCTTGTAGACTGTACATGCTCAGAAGAATGGCCATTTACAATGAATTGGGGGAATGAAGAAATTATGCTTAGTTTTGTGTGTTCAAAAGCATCTGAAAAAGGTGCAGAGCGCACATTTGTAAATTGATAATTTCTCCTACTAATGACGGTTAATTTCTCTTCATGTGAGCTTCAAATTCTGTGCTGTGACAAAATGATTCAATAGGCACTGTTGCAGCCATTGAGGGTTGCAGAGCATCATGAAGCAGCAGAAGCTGGAGTTAGCTTTAACATCCTTAGGACACCTAAGTATTGGGATACAGAAATGCTTAACCAGTGTTTAATCTGCAGCATTTTGGTAGTTTCAGTAATACTGATGCATTTAATGCTCCATATGCAGGCAGTAGAGAGCCTAAAGCATGTTAATCCAGGATATGCTCGATTTTGGGTGTGGTGAAGATCTCCAGAAGAAGGTGCTGCATGTCCAGGTGAAGGTGGTGGAGGGTTGCCACAAAGCCCTGTTCCAGACAGGAACTCCTTTAAGATTCAGTCAGCCTGCTGCTGAGCAAGGAAAAGATGTGAGGGTGCTGCTCATCTTAGGAGGTCAAGAGTGATGGGAAGCAAAAGCACCCTGTGAGAAGATAGGAGCAATCATGGATACCTGGGCAAGTGCAGTGTTTCTTCCCTGGATGTATCCTTTCAGCTTCAAACAGCTGACCAACAGCTGAGTTCCTCAGCCACAAATCACTCTTTTTAAATTCTAGATGGATAAGAATTGAAGAAAATTCCTCATGTGAAAAAACTCCCAGTTCTATCACAAAAAAGGCATTTTGGGGGAAACTAGTTTTATGAGGTGTTTCCTACCTTTTTAGTAATTTGGAATTCTCTTCCAGAAGAAGACAAAAAGTTGGTTTACAATTCTTTTTGTACTACAAAATGAAAATTGTTGTAGTAGTAATATTATCATAACTGTATTTGTCTACTAGGCAACATCAAACTGACTAAATTTATGGTTTGTCAGTATAAGAGGGATTTGTGTTTTTGAAGTTTTATTGTGAGAATCAAAAGCTTTTTAGTTTGCAAGAACTAATGGCAGTCTGTCTTATTAGACTTCTGATTTTAGAAAAGAAATGCTTTGTGCTGTTTCATTTCTGCCTCAATTTTGTTATACTTTCACTGTATTTTTTGTTTAATTCTATCTTAAGAGAGATAGAGAAGTATTTCTTGGGTTTCTAGGAAAACCAATTTTGTTATTACAGTAGGAGGTCATAAGAGAAAAATGTCATGTTTAGATAGCACTATCATTTTGATAGTATCAGGTGTTCCTCCCTTCTGTGATAAATTAAAAGCTGACTACCTCAAGAGTTCTGATAGTATTTCCAGCAGTGCAAGAGACCATTTTAAGCAAAAGAGCAATGAGAGAATCCACTAATCCCAGGGATATTTGAAGTCTGGGTAACTCTTTCATATTAAATTTGAGATAAAGCCTTCTGTGCTATCTTGGTTTTGGAAACTGTTCCAAAACTATTGTTGAACAGATAAATAATGGCTCAAATTGAAGCTGCTCAACTGCTGTGTTTATTGTTGAATTAATTTAACTGAAGCACTCATTGTTTGTTGAATTAGATACTAAGCATAGCCCTAGACTCAAAATACATCTTCAAGACTAAGCATTCCCTTTCTGAATATTGTGTTTCGGTATTTTTGTTTTGTTTTGATTTGATTTTGTTTGGTATTTTTACATCCTTGTAACTGGGTAGATCCCTCTAGAGAAATAGGTATGTTCAGCTGCAGGTTTTCTTGTTTTACATCAAGACTCCTGCTTTTATTAATTAAAAAAAAATAGCAGCTGTTCTGTCCCTTGTTTTTGGTGCAAGATTGTTATGTTTTGGGAAGTCTATTGCGTTAATAGTTATGTCCTATTAAAAAATACTTGAGTATTATGTTTCATTTGTAGGTGTTTTTATTACATTTTAATTACTATTCTGGATATTTTTAATGATTCTTTACTGGAAAGTTACTTCCCTATTTCATTGGGTTTTGTATCTTACAGCTAAGGTCTTGAATATATAATTTTTTATGATGACTGAAAATGTCTTTTCAATTTTCAAGTTGTTTTAGGAATGTACTGCTTTAGAAGCCATGTGCCTTACATTAATTCTTCATGAACAGAAAAGGCAGATGTGGTTAGAAGTTATTGTAGGCAACTGTATAATTGTTTGCAGTGTTGTGATAAAATGTAGCAAGTCAAGTTGTCCATATGAATATATAGCCAGGTAGAGACAAGTTAATGAGCGAGATTCATTTGTGTGGCATTGGAAAAGGTGAGATTCATTTGTGGTGTTGTGGCAAGGGAAAAAAAAAACTAAACCACTCCAAGATATAGTAAGTCATAAAAGGTAGTGCTACGAGTAAATTGTGGAATGATGGAATGGTTTGGTTTGGTTTGGAAAGGACCTTAATCATCTACTTCCCACAGCCCTGCCATGGGGTAGAGGTGTTAGACTCACACATAGAAAGTCTGCTCTTAAGACAACTGCACACAAGTTGGTCCATTAAACCCCTTTTGCAGGCAGTGGAGACAATAAAGCCCTTACAGGAATTTATCGTCCTAAAGCAGATGCCTGAAATTGGCTGGGTTAAACACATGATTTTAGTCAGAGCATGGAGCTCTTAATATCCTACCTCCCATGAAAGTTCAGTTTTGTTTTTACTAAAAGCTACATGAGAAGAATTCCTCTCTCATTATCCTACAATTACAACCTGAATGCTTCACTTTGTTTAAGTTGTTTGGTATTTCCTATTATTTTTCCTATGAGCCTTTTCAGAAGTCTTTTCCTACTTAAATGACTCTGTGGTTCTATGATTCTGGGATGAACCAGCATTGGCTGGTTTGCAGGATGTAATTGTCAGCTTTTATTTTTGAGTTCATTGCTTGTATTAGCAGATGCATTTACTCAACAGTATATAATTAAAAATGTTATTTATGTTAGGAAATTACTTTGAATAGTCTGGTAGTACAGGTTTTATGTATCCTACAATTAATTTCTTACTTTCTTTTAAAGGCTGGTGTGTTAGAGGAACACTTACGAATGCATCTTCAGTGCTGTTTGACTTTGTGTAGTTTCTGGGATTTAAACCTATCTATTGTCACCATACTCTGGGATTATTACAGCAAGAATCTGGTAAGTGGATGAATATATAAAAATGTAGAATTGCATGTAGACAGTCCTTGATTTTTGCAGATTAATTCTGATTTTCCTGTAGCCAAGCTTGATTGCTATACTTTTGTAAACCTAGTCAGTGGCAGTATCCTTAAATTTGCTATGTTTGTTTAATGAAATCATGTTTAAATTTGCTATGGTCCATTACATTATGGAATTATAGAATATGATAATGTATTTTAAGGCTTATTTTTCATCAGGGCTACTCAGATTAAGATCTTGTAAAAATACTTTTCACACAGTTACGATGCATTTCTGTTGTTTTAGCTGTGGTAGGAACACATCCTTTCCTTCTTGTGAAGGAGTGCATCTTACTGCCTTTATAATAATGGCATTTTTTTGTTGTTTATAATATTTTCTGTTTTCATTTATTCTTTTAGAACAGCTGCTTTACTGTTCCTTGGCTTGGTCTGAAGGATCTGGCAAATGTTAGTAAGACTTCTTTGTCAATGCTTGAGGTGGTGAAACGCTGCTGCTGCGAACAGCAGATCTCTTCTCTGTACAGCTCCAGCAACAGTTACTTCATTTTCCTCAGCATTTTGGCACGGATTGTGAAAGAAGTAAACAATGGTGTGCATCCTTGGAAACAAATTAAAGGACGGTATGGATGATATTTAGTTTGTCTCATTTTGTAACAAGTGTAGTGGGTCAGGGGCCCTTCCAGCCACATGTGAGGCAGAGGGCACTCTGCTCGTGGCAAACTAGAGGGGCTGAGGGATCCAGGGTGACTCCTAATTTGAAGAAAGCAGTTGTTCCCTGAAGTTTCTGTTGCCAGCTGTGGCTGTAACTGGGTCCAAGAATCACCTTGGCATCCATAGCATGGGATGATTTACCTCGTCCCACTGGCCAGGAATTTGGTAGACTGGCAACCAGTGCAGTGGTACAACCCAGTTGCCAGACGGATAATGTAATTAAAGCACAGAAATTGTGTTTGGGCTACATGTAAGCCATGTGTTGTTCAAGAACATGCAGCTTGACACTTGCTAGACCTGCATTTTCATTTAAGTATTTTATTTCTTTTCAGTGGTTTTCAAAATTTCTCATAATATTTTTGTGAGGATTTTAATTTTTCACTTAATTTTGAAACATAGTAATTAAATACAGTCAGTCATGCTGTTAAAAAGAAATAAAATATATATGCTCTGAATGAAACTACTGATGTTTCAGATGCTTACTGAATCCATGAGACTTTTCTTATAATAATGAGATAGCATGTGTAATGAGTAGTACAGACTTGTTAAATTTCTTTTCATTAGACAGAGAAAACAGAAATAGTTTTGGTTTAGGGTTTTGAGTTTTTTAAGAAGATTTTGTTATGTATTAGTATAATTAATTAAAACTATATTAGGCATTAGTAAGATCTTCATGTACGCAAGTAATAAACATTAAAAAATGCCCATGTGTGTACACACCTTACAGAGTTGAGGCCTTTTTCTTCCAAGAAAGAAGGGTTATGTTGGCTATGAGAAGAGAACAGTATGCCTAATGTCTATGTACACTTCAGAAGCTGTTATAGTCATTAAAGTTTGGGTTTATAAATCATTGCAACTATGTAGAAACAAATTTATGTTGTTGGATTCTATATCAGTGTCTTGCCTTTTTTTTGTAATTTTAATTAGCCTACTCTGTTCTTACTGAAATGAAATTATACTTACTTTTTTGTGCTCTTATAGCTTGTTACTTTCCCTAATTTAAGAGGGGGAATAATAATACACAACATACACATCAGTCTGCTCAACCAGTTTTCTTCATTTCTACCTTGAAAAAATCAATTATACAAGTAGCAAAATTTAACAGCCTACAGCTATGATTTTTGGATGAACTCTGTTTTCAGCAGCTAACCAAGCATTAATTGATGCGTGAAAAACCTAAATGCCTGTCAGTAGTAATTTACTACTAAACAACATTAATTGGATTTGCTGTAATTTTTGGTGGCTAGATTTGATAACCTCAACACCACTTCCAACTATTTTCCAGGTGACAGAATAGGAAAACAGCACTTATGGATGTTTGACTACTGTAGGTGGAATTTATTTTAAATTAAAGGTGAAGTACATACCCAAAGTTTTAAACACAAAAATCAAAAAGTTATGCCATTTTCATCTTACCCCTCTGTTGTAGGAATGGTGATGTTTTTTTTAAAAACAAGTCCCCATCCAAGCAAAGGTCCCAGAAAAGATCTTTGTATAAGCTTTTTCCTTTCTTTTTTGTCAACCACTTTAAAGTTTCAAAGTCGCAGTCACTGTCAGCTGTGACGAGCTTTGAACATTGAGTATTGTCCTGTAAGCAATGCAGATAAAGTTTCTTAACATCTTGCTGCTTGGAGAGAGGTTTCTCTTCCAAATGCCTCAGTTTCTCTGTTTTCTTTCAAACCTGTCCATACCATAGGTGTGCAGTACAAGTTGATATAGACTTTGGCAAAGCACTGTGGAGAAAACGAATTTTCCATCAGAAATTTTCCTTTTACTGCAGTGGTGGGTTTGATAGGTGAGACTTTTGATCACTGCAGCTGCAGCACTATAACAATAATAGCAGAAACCAATGGCTGATTTCCATGTGGGAATGAAGAAGTTTCCAGGGAAGAAGTTGGTGTACAGGAATGGTTTGCTGTTGCAAAGAGATGCCACTTGACAGCTTCCTTTCCTAGCCCTCATGGGCTCAACTTGATTGATTTGAAGGACATCACAGACAGACTATAGAGTCTATCCATCACATCGTGCTCAGCTTGGTACTAGAGGTTAGGTAAGGGGGAAGGGTTGGGCTGCACCTCCAATTGGAAACAATGTGTGCTTCAAAAGCAAAATCTGAAAGAGCATATTTGTTCCAGTAGCCATAAGAGTAATGAGGAAAAAAGTATTTAAAATTTAAGGGTTACTGTAAGCAGATAACCATAAACTAAAAGCATGAAAGTACAATTTTAGTCTCTCAAGAAGGTAGAAAATTGCATACTTTAAGAAACTCTCTTTCCTGAATTTTTTTGTTTGTTTTTCTAATGTAGAATTTATTCCAAGTTCCATCGGAGAAGAATGCAGGAGCTGACGGAAGTGGGGCTGCACAACTTTTTTAACCTGTTCCTCATGCTGGCAATTGTTGTGGAGACAGAAGATATAGTGACTCGGGTGTTGGATCTTTTGGATTTCCTGACTCCATCTTCCATCACCACGTCTCGGAGAGCTCTCATCTGGAGAGGTCATTTTGCTTTCCTTTTAATTTATGTCGAGAAGAATATGGACATTAGTGCCCTGGCTGAGAACATCTCAAATGCATTCTGTGAGAAGGCAAAGGAATTTTTAGTAACCAAAAATGACTACACACAGAGACAAAATCTCTGGACTCTGCTATCAACCTACGTTGATGGTGTCCAGGAAGTGTTTGAGACCAGCTGCTACTTGAGCCTTTCTGAGGAAAAGTTGCTAAATGATGGCTTTACTATGCTGCTGCCTGCATGTCGAGGAGCTGAGCTGAGCATGGTCCTGAATTTTCTTCAAGTTGTTCTAGCCAGACTTCGGTGAGTTATTTAGTTAAGTTGCATATATAGACTAGCACTTTGTTTTTAGGGTTAAACTGTAGTTTTAGTAAGTTTTTAATCAAAATTGAGTAAATGGAAAGAGAAATCTCTGAAGGGCTGTGAACAATACGTTAAGTTTCAAAATCCACCAATACTTCAATTCATGTAGAATCTTTGAAAAATTTCCCTACTATTTCAGGAGATTAGGTTTAACATCCTTATGTTTTGTTATGAATTAGTGTCTCTTTAGAAAGTCATCCAGTTGCTTCTATTTCAGACAAAAATCATCTTTACTTTGGTAGAGGAAATTTGGAAATTATGGTTTGTGTTAATTACATTAATTTGGGGGGAGGCGGTGATTTTTTTTGTTTTTGTTTCTTCATTGAATGTATTCTGTTTTTCAGACTTTTCATTCTACTTTTTTTCTCTTTTTACCAAGGTTGCATTCAAATACTACAGTTACGGAGATTTGAATACTTGTCTGGGGTTCGATAGGAAAGAAGGAAATAATATTTTACCACTTTCAAGCAGTTTTGCTTTGATGTACTAGTTCATTTTTCAACATCCACAGTGCCCTTCAATAAGCATTTTTTTGTCTACTATTGCCTTTGAGAAGCAGTCCTCCAGTTTGAAGCCCAAACAGCTTTTTTTTTCATAAGACATTAAGAGGCAGCTATTGATCTGCCATTACTTCAAATGTGCAAGACTGAAATATGTGTAAAGAGCTGTGGAAGAGTGCATAATAGAAATACTGAAGCCCATATGCAAGATCTCTCTTTAACTAGATTCTTTGTTATTGTCTAGTAGTTTGACTGCAGCTGTCAATAGCTTATAGATCCAAAGACAACTGTTTTTCAGGCAGTCTTTTGAAAAAAAAAGATGAAGCACAAAACTAAGTTTAGTTGATTTATTATTTATTATTTCAGTTCAACTGAATGTATTTCCTGGAATAAATTGGAGACTTCAAAAATACTTTGACATTTTTCTCTATTAGCTAATACACAGCATTTGTTGTGTTGTTTTTAAAGACGAAATAGGGAGAAATTTGAGGCTGGTGAAAAAATTGCCTATTTTATAACTTGGCATTATTTTTAAGCTTTCCAGGACTGGGGATTATGTGGCCCTCTTGTAACACAGAGAAGAGGGCATGGAAGTTCAGTGTAGACTTCTCAGGTCTTCACAGACAAGTATTAGTACCTTTTTTTTGCAAAAAGTAGTTCTGCTGAAATATTTCAATTACCAGCATGCTCAAATAGTAATTAGTATGAGAGAGATTTTTAAAGCCTTGCTTTTAACAGTTTTTTTCAGTTTCTGTATTTATACATTTGGTTACTGTTACCAGCCATCTAGGGAGGAACTGAATTCCTTAACACTTACAAAACACTCTGATCTTCAGATTGTATGGAATAGGAAAATATTAGTGATTTTCTTGCTTTGACAGACTCACTGAAAACAGTCAGTCCTCTGTTACCATGTAAATAAAACAACACTAAAACCATTTTTTTAGTTCAGAAGATGTGGATGGCTTTGTGCTAACCAGATGCTAAAATGTTACTGAATTGAACAGACTGATTAGGCCTGGTTTGTTTTCAAACCCAGAAAAGGATGAAATGCTTGTTTTTGAAATCCAGGCTTATATAAGATATCAAGCCTTTCATAAATGTATTTTTTCTGTACATGCGCTCTTCATAATTTTATAACTGTATGACAGGGAATTTGCATGTAAGAAGGAAGTGAGATCACTGATTAAAGAGACAAGCAGCTCCCTCTAGGCTGTTAGGAAATAATAACTTCATGTGTTACTTTCTGCAAACCCCAGATGATGGCTCACAGGAGCATTCTTTATTGCTGATTAAGAAGCATTATGAAAATACTGACTTGGTTGTGTTAACTAAGAGCCTCAATATTTAAAGTTTATAATGTCAAATAGTTTTAGCAGTCCCCTTTAACATATCTTGTTGGATTGGTGGATTCCTCATTCCAGGTTTCCCAGTTGTTTTTATTCGACGATACTGTAAAAATTCTGGTCTTTCATTGTCAGAGGGAGGTGTAGCCAAAAGCTCTTCTTTAATTATAGCTATTCATGCTGCTGTGGTTAAGGGTCTGTCAGCATTTCCATTATAAACCTTTATTTTCAAGGGTTTGTAACATAGCAGTGAAAACTTGCTCTGGGCTAAAACTTGGCATACAAGGATTTGAAAGTGCACTTGTTTTCTTTCTTTCTTTTTTCTTAAAAGGCATCTGAAAAGAGACCCCCACCTTCACTATTTTTACACTACAGTGTTTTAAAATAACCCTTTCCAGCTTTTTCTTGTATTTTTCTTGTCTGCTAGAAAAGTACTGGTAGCTTTTGATTGCTGTATTTACCTATGGTTAGATTATTTTAAAGAAGGTTTCTTAAATCACTTTTTTATTGGTTGTTACCATTATGATTATTTTGGGATCCATATATTTAAATAGAACTAAGTCTTGGCCGGAGAACTCATTTTTATCAGTTTTTGATACGTGGTGAGTGGGTAATTGGAATCAAGATGCTACTTGCTGGCACTTGGAAGTATTTGGTCTTCATAGTAAGATTCACTGTGAAGTGTAAGATTGTATTTTAATTCTGTCTCCTTTTAAAAAGCATGTAAAGTAAACAGTAAATAATCAAGAAACTCCCATAAATCAAAATGTGAAGTGCGTCCTTCCTATGTTTACTTATTCAGCTTCTAGCTCAGACATAAGTTTTTTTCCGTGTTTATTTTTTTTTTCTGTTTTTAAACAATGGTTTAAAATCCTGATTGTTTTGTTTTGGTTTTATTTTTATTTTTTTTACTGAAAGGTAAATGCAGGATGTTTGCCTGTGTGTGCTTTCATTTGTTCCAAATCTCTAGCACTATCTGTCATCTGAGTGCCTCATGGCAGAACAAGAAGCCCTAGGTTAATAAAAATACAGGCATTAAATAGATTTGACAGAACTTGCTGTAAAAATGGATACAAGACTTGGAGAAATTTGCTGTAGGTGCTGGAAACTGCAATATGTTATTCTTAAAAGAAGTCTTTGAAACTTGCTAAAATGTCTTGTATTGTAATGGGGTATTGCTTTGACATGAGCTTTCTCTTATTATTGTCATCCTGGCATTTGGGTATTGTTCTGTGTTAGCACAGAGTTACAGGACTATAAAATGTGAGTGCATGCCCAGGTATGAAATCCCTGCTGTGCTCCAAACATCTTTGCCTGGTTTCAGGGAGACTTGATTCCCATAGGAGAAATGGCAAGTACCACTAACCTAATACCATAATAAATGGTAATTTTACTTTGTGTGCATTTATGCCCATTTATACTTGTTCATGAATTTTTGAAAATTTCAGAGTGTAAATTTCATAAGCTCTTACAGCAATATTGACCAAGTAAACCTGTCTCTAGTAGAAAGTTACATTTATAATTGGGCCATGGGTAAGAGGAGAACTGAATGTTTCCATCTGTTTGAGTGTGTTTAGCCTTGAGGTTGTGAGAGAAGCCACAATGGAATGGATTATCCAGTATATCTTTGCTATGGAAATGTACAGTTATTTGTAATTTTTTTTTGAGTTATACTTGCCATCAAAACAGCCTGTGGGAAGCTTTTTCGAGACCAACAGAAGCATCTCTCCCCCTCTCTGTTACTGTGTAAGTCAGTAGATAAGCTCAGGAGGAGAATAGAAAGATCCTCCCTCCTTCTTTTCTTCCCCCTCAGGGGTTATAGTGTTAGTCTTTATAAAATCTTTTTTCTCATGTTGAGCTTCTGAAAACTGTATTCAGAAGAGTTTGGAAGATCATGAGTCTTCGCTTACCCATCCTATCCTGTGAGGATATTTAGAGCTACCAGCTGTGATGTCCTGATAAGCACAGAAGGCAACTGTGTGACTAAGCTGCTGAACTGAGAGTCAGAAGATGTTAGTTTAGCTCTAAGATCTCCCAGACTTAATGAATGACCACTAAAAGTTGCTGTGAACTTTGTTTGCCTGTGTGGAAAAAAGGTAATAACTCCTTGCTTTTTCACTTTGCAATAAATATGCTTGGGAAGCAAGCATGCCTTGCTATGCTAACTTGACCTATCTTTTAGAGTGTTTTTACTGGGGTTTTTTTGAAGTTCAGATATTACATTAACAAAACTGGTGTTTAAATGAGTGTAATGAAATTTAGTCTCTAAATGCTCTAATGCATTAGAAACAAGCACTGCTTTAGAATATAGCAGCATTTTGAGAGGCTTCCTATATCTAAATCTTTAAAAATAATCTGTTACCACCTTCTGAGGGAACGCAGTGTGTGTTCTTAGCTACAGTTGTTGCCTTAAAGTGTAGCTTTGGTAATTAAGACTGAAATTTCTTTTCTTCTTACATTGTGGGATTTGAGGTTTTTTTTTTCAAGTTTTTATTGGAGACTAAAGTAATGTTTTACAAATTTATCCCTTGTATTCTGACCTTCAAAGTTGACTAGCTAAAACTAATGTGTGTTTTGATTGTTTCTCCTTTGCTCTGAGAGTATTACTGTGGAAAGAAATAAAATGAGACAGCAGCATGCACTGGAAATGTGTCTCTAATACTTTGCATATGGAAAGTTCCTGTATATGTCTGTCACTGGTTCAGGTTTGCAAAAATATTCACTTCCCTTCTCGGTGCCTATTTTCTTGAATCAGGGTGGACATGCGAAAGTTGAACAATTGATTAACATTAATTTCACATTGATGTTTAGGATGTAATAGAGAGCACCTACCTTAGAAGAAGGGCAACAGGGCTGGAAAGGCATGTCCTATGAGGAGTGGCTGAGGTTTTGGGGCTTGTCTGGTTTGGAGAAAAGGAGTCTCAGGCCTGACCCAGATTCCTGAGAATGGGAAGTGGAGAGGGAAGTGCTGAGCTCTTCTTCCTGGGCTCCACTAATAGGAAATGTGGCAATGGTTCAGAGCTGAACCAGAGGAGGCTTAGACTGGATATTAGGAAATTACAAATTTCTGTATTCAGAGAATGGTCAAGCATTGGAGCAGACTTTCTAGAGAAGTTGGGGTTGTTACCCCAAGCCTATAAATGTTTAAGAGGCAATTGGACAATGCCCTTAATAATTTGCTTTAGCTCTTGATAAGCTCTGAATTACTTAGGCAGTTGGACTAGATTCATTCTACGTCCCTTCTTACTGCAATATCCTAGTCTACTGTTCGATTCTAGAATCACTTTGGAGCAAACTGAAACATTAAAAGCTATCAAAACACCTTACAATTGCTGATGCCCAAAAAAAGTCAGTCTTGGTGGATACTCAAAGCTGAAGAAACTCACTCAAGTCTGGTACTCAGACATGAATCATGAAGATAACACAGTTCAATCCCCTGTGCTACAGATGAAAACACTTTTCATGTTGCATTGTATTAATTTTATCTTCCAAAAATTAATCCACATAAGCTTTGTGTAGCCTACCTGACAACAGTATAAGACTTCTGTTGTGAAAATGTAAATCCATGAAAAAAAAGAGTAAAATCATATCCAGGTGTACTGAGAACCTGCTGCTTGGGACCCTGCAGTTGTTTAGAAAAATATGTGCTCCCTGAAAGACATAAAGCACAGATTTGTTTTCTGATGGAAGTGTCTCACTTCTAAAACTATTTTCCCTAAATTAACTTTCCTCTCAGTTTTCCTTTTCTTCACATGAGGTGTGAGAATGGCTTTTCATATGGAGCAATTTTTTTGTTTGTTTCGGATGTTAAACAAAAGAAATATTTTTGCCAATGAAATCATTATATGCAAGTGGCCTTCTAATCTCTTAATTTTGATTGTTTCTTCGTTACCTTACAAGATCTATATTTCTTCTCTCTTTAGGATATCTCATGTCAGATTTAAGGCTTATTTAAAATGAACAGAAAGCTGAAGCAATTTTCTTTATTCCATTTCAGTCTCCTAAGGCCTATTTCCCCCTGGTGAGCTCATAGCAACAGGGGGGTTTAAGGGAATTCAGCTTTCTGCAAATTAATGTCTCACATCATGAAAATTCAGGACCTTTTTTTTTTTCTATGTCTTGAAAAAGTAATACAGTGAGTGCGAGTATTATTTCTTGCCAGCGGGTGGAAGATGAATGATTTTGTCACAGTTTTACTGCTTGATGAGCAGTGTCCTGAGGGTCAGGCTTAAGTCTGTGTCACTATGCTGCTCATTACTCTTGAGCTAAATAAGGGCTGATTGGATCTAAATTGCCTAGCACATGGGCCGCAGATGAGCTCAGTGAGTAGGGGATGACCTGCTATTCAGGCTGGGAGTAACCCCGGTGTGCAAATGCTGCATTAGAACACCGTGGGAGAATGAGAGGCTACCGACCGCTGCCAGCAAAAGAAATCGAAATGTAAAAACTCTTTGATGCTGCAATGTTAGAATTTGAAATGTAGGAAGTGACAGGTTGATGGTACTTATCAGCTTTGGCTGGATTAGAGAACAGTGTCATCTTGCTTATATAATGACAGAAGAATGAAGCCCGCTCCCAAGTACTTTGCGGTGCGGAGCTGCTGCTGGCAGAGCCAATGCTGCCTCCTACTGCCAGCTCCCCGCGGGAGGATGGATGGAAGAGCCGCAGGGAGCTGGCTGCGGGCCGAGGGCTCGGCTGCCCTGCCTGCCCCAGTGCCCAGCCGTGCCCGGGGCGTGGAATCAGAAACCTCACTGATTAAATAGCGAGTGTGCATTTTGGGACAGCGGCAAGCCACTGCCTTGGATGTGTCAAGAATGTTTAGATGAGTCAATTATGTGCCCTGAACTGGACACATCTGGCTCTGTTTCACCCGGAATATTTCCCTTTCCGCTCTTGTCTCCATTGCTAGCCCCTGAGAGGGGAGTTGATATCTCTGGAGAGCAGAATTAATTTGTGCCTCTGTGTTTTAAAGAACGTTGACCTTTAAAGTGGAGGAAAAAGTCTGAACCAACTCCAAGGAGAATCCTTAAGCTAAGCAAACAGATAAATGTGCTTGTCTTAATGGAGGAAAATGAAAAGCAGGGAAAGCACCTGCTGGATGCTGGTCACAACACATATTGAAGCACTTTGTGTAGTTCTGAAAGATTTAATTCAGTGGTTCAGTGGAACAAGCTTTTGGGTTTTGTCCCCCCCCCCCCACCATCGCTCATACTTTAGAAACTGGATAATAGCGACAGTGATGAGAAACAGCCACGTGCTTCACTTTTTCCCCAAATTTGTTTCAGATTCTGTTCCTGGCAGCTGTAACCTACCAACATCAACTCTTGCTACCAGCTTCTGGGACTGTCTGATCAGCAAAAACAATTTGATGTGTTCTCTTGAAAGCAATGACCAAGTGAAGGGATAACTCTCAATACATTGTATTTTCTGTTTACTTTTTAGTGTTTTACTGTTTTCTGGATATACACTGTTTGATTCTTCATCCCCTAGGATGCTTTTGCTTATGATTGAATTTCTTTTTGGATGTAAACAGCTTCTAGTCTACTCATTCCTCGGTATCCAAAAGAAAACAGCAGCCTTAAAAGTACAGTTTTACTGTAAAATGTTGTGAGCCTATGGGAATGAGAGAGAAAATTTTCATAAAAATAATCAATACTGTAAGGCTTCAGTGTTACTTGTGTAATCTTCGTATTATCAGTGTTTAATGGCATTTGTTCAGATCACTGAAAATGAAGACCTGTTTAGCAGAAGTAGTTGTACTAGATCAAAAAAAAATTAGGGTTTGAGTTTGTATGTAACCAGAAATTAGAGAATATTTCTGTGTTCAGATGGAAAACCAAACCAGAATTTAAAATTACTGTAGTGTTTTGAAATAAGTGCTGTCAACAAGAGGAAATAGTGAAGGCCAATTGCTGAAATTAGGAAGAACACATGGAAATATAACATGGAATGCTTAACTTGCAGCCATATTGTCAAAGTATGGGGAGGTGGGAGAAACAGGGGATCTCCACATCTGGTGTTGGTTGAAGTGAGGTAGCTGCCACTGCTGTTGCCCCATTTCTGCCTTTGCTTGTAGACTTTGCTGCCTGCTCAGGACAGATTCCTGCAAGGTCCGGTATTGTCCCTGCACTAGCACAGCTGCCACCTAATGCAGGGGGAAAAACTGAAATTGTTTGTGAAGTAGATTCCCTTGTATCTTACAAGAAGTGGGAAGTGAACCTGGTACTTACACTTTCACCTCTGTTTATTTATGTTTATTTGAGTTTCTAAGACCACAGTATCTGCAAGAAAATCTGAAATTTGACTGAAATCTATGGGCAAACTTTTAACAATGACTTTTATACCCACAGGCTATATGATATTACAAAACAGGACCTAACATGACTCTGTTTTAGGGAAAAAAAAACCAAAACAAAAAATACTGTAGTGAAGTATGTTAATAAAACTCCTGCAGGTGAAAAGAGCTGCTTACTTATTATGTCTTTAGCTACAGTGTTCTGTATGCAGTTCTGGATGTCATTTTACAAAATATTTATGAGTAGATTGCAAATTGGAGAGAGTCACAGAAATTCATGACTAGAATTGGTAGTCTTTATAAGTTTGATGGAACTGATTTCAGCTTGGAAGAGTTGAAGGGAGGCATGCTAGAAGTTACCCATTATGTAAAAGTATGTTACAAGTTTTCTGCTGTTCTTTATGCTAGTGAAGACAAAATTGGTTAATTCTGGACAGAAATTTAAAGTGGTTATTTAGAGTAGGCTGCAAATGTAGCACTCTTGCAGCCTTAAGGAGTTGAAAAACTTATTTTTTTAGAGCTTTTCTTAATTTCCCTGGTTTTTTGGGGGAGAAAAATTGAACCTGTTTAGTGCTACCGTAACTTGCTTGTTCTTGGACTTTCTGGGGTGAGATGGCTTCTACTGTATGCACTGGAAAGTGGCCCTGCTGAAAAGGGTGATGGGTTTTTGGTTGTTTTGTGTTTGAGTCTTGAAATCTGTCTAGAAAATCACTTTGTAAATGTTTTTTAGGCATTGATAACAGGGCATTGGATGTGCATATTTGGCTTGGAGCAAGTCCAAGCGTCATTAATTGCCAGTGGCTAAATGCTCCAGCTTTCTTTACAGTGGCACTAAAACAGGGACAGTGAAAATGTGCCTAATGGGAAATAAGCCCAAAATAATAAGTCACTATATATATATATCCTCCCTAAAAACAAACTGGAAAGAGGAAAGCATACTCTGCAACAATTTCATTGTGCATCATGAGTGAGTAGAGAAAGGTGAAAGCAGTATGTGGTTTACTTAGCTGTCTGATAAGCTGAAGGTACTGTCTGCTCCCTCTTTCACAACCGGCAGGTCCTGTTTGTCTCTAATCGGAGTTAATTAAAGCCTGAGGGCAATACTGAGCTCCTGCCAAGGGCTGTAAGGTAGAGACGTTTTCCAGGCTGCAGCCCTTCACTGTAGGGAAGGGGGAGGTAACCATGGGCTTGTCACAGGCCCTGATAATGCAGATGTGCTAATGCTTCTGAAAATACAGGAGTGAACTTATTTTTGGTCAGATAGTTCTGTTCATTCATTAATTTCTGGCTCTTACCAAAGAGTTGTATGAAGTGTCTGGTTTAATGTGCATATTTGCAAATGTATGTTAAGAGGCAGAAAGCTCCTGGTTCTCTCTGTGGTAAAGCAGGGGCTGCACAGGCAGCCACAGCAGCCGTTATGCACACAGTAAGAGGGTCCTGCTGCCAGGGATGTGTCAAACATTTACTGAGGGGCAGGAGAAGGAGGAACAGGCAATTACAGATGGGCTTGCCAGCACAGTGAGGTTTCCTTCTACTGCTTTTTGCAGTCTTGTTTTCCTTACAACAAGTCAGCCATGAGAATAAAACTGAATATTTTCATGGACATTCTCTTTCTGGACAGGAAGATATTGTTTAGCTGTTGGAGATGTGCCTTTGAAAATACTGCAGTAAGTGTTCCATGTATCTGCCTATTAAAAATATTTTAGAACTGCTAAAAATTTGCTCCCAGGAAATTCCTGGGATTCACACCACATCTATTTATATTAAAGGGCATTCTACAACAGCTTAAATTGGTGAGGAAGAACTGTGTGTATTTGTCCAGTGTGTTGTTACATTTATGTGGACTTTGATATTAGGTACAAAGGTGACATAAGAAAGAGCAATGTACTGTGATTGTCTCTTAAATAATAATTAACTGTAACACAACCATGATCATCCAAACATCACAGGGAGAGTGAATATATTCAGGCAATCAAGGGATTTTACAATATAATTATTAGGCACTGGGGAGATGTGACCCTGTTTTGGGGTAACAGGGAGATGTGGTTAATTGATGCTAGGATAATCAGATTTTTGCTGTTTTATCGTTCTGGGACCCTAGGCTTTGCAAGGATATGTCTGCATACACACAGGAACAAAAGGAAACCCCAAGCATATGAAATTATAAGCCTAAAAGTTGTGCTTGCATTATGCTTGAAGTGATGCTGTACTGAATTACTGTATGATTATAAGTGTTGAGAAATCATTTATATTGTCTGTAAATCATCCCCATTTTACATTACAGCGAAAATGCAATACATCTTGATTCCAAGAAGTTTGTACCGCTATCTATTTTCCTAAGACGTGAAACATGACTAGCTTTTTCCAAGTCAAACCCAAAAATTGAAGGTGTTCTTTTCTTGCAGCCAAGAAATTTTTGTTGTTTTCTTTCCTGAAAATAGAGTGGATGCAGTCCCCCTTGAACTTCATTGTCTTCTCCAAATTTGGAATGCGAGATAAGAAAATGGCATCAAATTGCACCAGGGAAAGTTTTGATTGGATATTAGGAAAAAATCCTTTGTGGAAATGATTGTAAAGCACTGGAACAGGCTGCCCAGGAGGTATTTAGAAAAAAAGGAGTTGTGGCACTTGGGGACATGGTTTAGTGGTGAACTTGGCAATGCTGGGTTAATGTTTGGGCTTGATGACCTTAAAGGCCATTTCCAACCTAAAGGGTTCTATGATTCTGTGAGGATGTAAAACAGAATTTCATTTCATTGAAGTTCATTATGAAAGCATTTCTACTGTACTACTCTGATACTGAACCTCTGGAATTTCTAATAGCTCAGCCTGCCAAGACTTGATTAAATATAGCATTGCTACTGTCTCACTAAAAGTTTGTCTCTCACTTTTTTTTTTCCTGTTCTCTTTTTCCTGCTCTTTCTTGAAACAGAGTAATTTCTGAAAACTCTTAAGCAATCCTATCTCCATGTAAATTAATACTGTAAATTGTGCTGCCAGTGATGGTGGAGGGGAGTAGTAAGAGTGGGTGGGGGGAGAGAAGAATTAAAATCATTCCAATAAATGGTTTAATTTATGCCTCAGCAGTTAAGCATGCTCCTGGTTAACAGAAATACCCTTCAGCTACACAGGATTTGGGAGGGTTGGAGGGCACTCATTTGCACATAAATAGCCATTAACTGATAAATTCCCAGAGGTCTCCTGTTGCATGCTAGTGGTTCTGACCTACTTAGCTAGCTTAAATTTGTTTTACAGAATTATTATAATTCCATCCTTGGTACTTAAACTTTGTGATTAATGCATGCCTCACAATACAATTAAAGTATAATTACACAGTTTTACAGTTTGCTATCATGGTGTTATTATTATTACAAAGAGCTGGATTTTGCAAATATTAGAAGAATTAGAGTTCTGATACCCATCACTTTGCTGTTATTAAGTGATTATGTTAAATGGGACCCCTTTATGTCTGAAGAATGAAGTGGAGAGAGGGGAATCATTAACTAGCACATCAGATGGTTTCTAAGTGATTGAGGAAGAGATGTGTGGTTAGTTTTTCACACATCTGTAGAGGATAGGTGCAAATACCTTTTGTTCATCTTTGCCAGCTGCCTATGTCATGTTCTAGCACATGTGCTGTAGTGCTTGAAAAAGTTTCATACTAAACATCTCCTCTCTGTAATCTGTTAAACTTTGATTTTATTGTACTTCACTGAATCTTTTTATTATGAGAACTTTTTTTATACTCTTATGAAAATATGAGCAGCCACATACAGATGTTCAGTAGATCTGTGCAGTATAGGGTAGGGTGTGCCTGCAAAGATGATATAGATCTTTCTCTTGTGAGGGATCTTCCTGACTTTTCAGTTTGTGCCTGACCATGCTGCATATTTATACTGGCTTCAAATGACAATGAGTCACAAACACTGCTGTTTTTACCTTAACTGTAAGGGTTACTTGGCCTTCCTTATTTTTCAAACTAAACTTATTTCTCTGGCTACTACTCATTCTTCAAGGAGTGGTCCAAGAATCAGAAATATTATTTGTATATGACCTAAAAAATTGTTTCTCTGGTACATAATTCTTATTACATCCATTTTCTTATTTTTTCCAATGCAGCTGTGTCAGAAAACGTAAGTCTTTAAATTAATGATTAATATAATTAGCAATTAAAGGGACTGAAAAATATTTTAATAATTTTTCCTTATTCCATTGTAAGTAAAAAGCTAATTTTACTTTATGTGTGAATATATGCTATATTGCGGAGTTCACTGGTGGGAAATGGATCACTTGATGCATTTTCTGAATTACATGTTCTGTTCTTCTAAAGCTCTAAGGTTATACTATAATATTTTTTATCTATAATTGCAACTGGAGTGAAAACTCCAAATGTGATACAGAAATCGAATGTTGCACCCTCTAGTCTTATTTGATCCAATGCCTTGGTTTTCATTTTTGCTTAGTTTAAAAAGACTTGTTGCTTATGTCGTTTTCCTAAGTTGTGCTATTCACTTCTTCAACAATGAAAATATTTCTTCTTTTTAATTCCGGAGAACACAAAGAGTAAAAGGCAAATAGGAATCTCTTTCTTAGAATTACTCCTTTCACATCTGTGGGTTTTTTTTGTCTGTATTTATGCTGCTACAGTGATATAATCTGTACTTTTGCTGTTATCATTTGAGTTCAGAAAACATTGGTCATTATTACTATTTCTTGGAAGCATTCAAACAGGTAGCCAGTAATTATGCTTGGAACAGTGTACTATATTTCAAAGCTTCCTACTTGAATATTCGTGAATTGGTTTTATTTCTAGTCTTTAAAAAAATAAATACTGCATTGAAGTGATTTAAATCATTTTCATGTGGCATCGCAAAAATGCAAAGGCACATTACCAGAAAGAAATGGTCAGCAATAAGAGCTGTTTTGCAAAGTTGGCTTGCAACAGCTACAACACTGTGTGGAGGAAACAGTTATCCTGTAATAATAAGACTAATGAATTCAGAAATCCATTGATTGAACTGGCTCTGGGTAGATTACGTGCAGGCTTGCTTCAAGGAGAGGAATTTATGAAATGTTTGCCGCATCCAGCAAGCACTGCTGCTATAATACAGCTGCCTCCTCAGTGGTTTGCTTTGATCCTGTGGAATGAAAGGACAGGAGGATCAGCTCAGGTCTAAATGAGATTACAGCTGGTTCGGCAGCTTATCTGGTCTAATGCCAACTAGTGTGGCTTTGCACGTCCTAAGGGGTTTACAACAGAAACTGTTTATTGAGTATCATCGGTTTACTCAACACAAGCAGGCTAATCCTTCCCAGCCTCAGCATGTTGTAGGATTGTGTATGAGCCAAACCAAAAGCTGGTGCAGCCAGGGCCTCCAGAGCCCTTTGTCTCGCTTCATATTGATTTTTTTACCTGTGTTAAAGACAGTAAAAAATAAAACCAATAACCGACCCTATTGTGAGCAAAAGGTTAATCTGACCTAAAAATCTTACAAAAGCATCTTTTAACCCTAGAAGGGATGGTAGCCTTTCTCTGACTTTTCACTCAAGGGATTTTCTAGTTTAGGGTTTTGAAGAGCAAGGTAGGAAACACAGGTACAACATTTAACTCTCTATCTTGAAGTTGTCTCTGTCTCTCTACTCTGTTTTTTCAGCAGCTGCGTAGAAAACTTTAAAAGTTATTTGTGACATTATTAACAATGTGTTGTCTACCTGTGGTATGTGATGGCAAGGACATGACATGCTGAACATAGGCAGAGTAGTAGGAGCTGGTAGGTGTCCCAGGGCTCATGCTGGTTTTTCACTATAGTGGTTTTTGTGTAAAAAAGCATCAGAAAACACTGTTATCAGCTATTTTCTCAGATAGAAGAAGCAGATATTGCAAACTAGCAAGTGCATCTTAAGAAATGAAGTAATAAACAGGCACATAAAATTAGAATGTTTTAAAAAATTATGTGCTGCAATTTTTTAAACAACATCCCTTTCTCTTTTGATATTAAATATAATACAATATTGCAAAACCAGCACAATTTCATACAAGCATATTTTCTATCTGAGGTGGGTCTTTTGGAAGGCATTACAGCATGTGTCACTGTATTCAAATGTTTTTTATAGTATAGAAAAATATTAGTTTAAACTTTAGAAAGCCTTGCAGAGTAGTAGCAATACGCTTACACTGAAAAGAAACATGATAAGTTATCAAATCTACACTGTTGGAATTAATATTAAATACTTTCTCGTATGTTGTGCATATTACTGGGAGTAATTAAATTGATTTTGCCATGATGCAGAAAAGAGAATTTGTTGGCACACCTGTCATCAACTGCACATGACAGACTTGAACTGGAAACTGAAGGCTGTTGATTGTTATGTAAAAGAAAAGATGGCAGTAACTTGAGGAATTATGAATGGCTGTTTTCTGTTTACTTCACCTAATTGGAATGAATATCTGTTTACACTGTTTGTAAGCAAAGATGTTACTGTGGAAGCATTGCAAGTGTTTTGTGGAGAAATTGCTAAGAATGTGAAAGATAAATGAGAACTTTAATAATACTTAAGCCTAATGGGTAATATGTGGACAAGTTGAAAATGTAGTAATTGCGCATTTACTTGTATTTTATCAAATCTGTCTTATAGCAATAGGTTGCTCTCATGTAGCATTACACTTTGGCATGTTTGAGGATACAAAACTGTTGTCGATGATTGCTTAAAGTCTGTTTGTTCAATCATCTGAACAGTGCAAATCACAGCATTTTGTCAGACTGTGGGAAGTTTTGCCTGGATGATACTTCCCACAAACACAGGTTGCAAGATAAATTATGTGCACAGTTTTACAGTGTAGCTGGTGCTGGAAGTTAAATGGGTGCCCAGTGGTGGAACTTGTAAAACATTTTCCTGTTAACACTACCAGGCAGAATTGATATTGTTGATGGTACCTTTGATCTAATAAACTACCAGTTCTAACAGTGATTTTTTACTGTGTTTCAGAGGGGGTGATAATTTAAGTTTAGCAAGCCTGCCCTTCTTCCTGGATGACAGAAGATTAACTCTGCTGTCTGTATTATCCAGTGTTGGGAACAATGTTAGTCCGGGGATGTTTTGTACCCAAAGTAATCACTTCCACTAAAAAGATACATTACACGAACAGCATCCTTTCCTGGAGCAGCTACTCCATAAGGAACAAAATTGATTTTGCAGGAAGGAAATGAAATACTTTGTTTTGGAATTTGGAAACAAGTTAGTTCATTATCTTGAGTACAAGTTTGCCTGCCTTCCAAAATCTGTTTTCTCTCCCGAGAGGAAGATTTTCTTAAACCACTTACAGTATATGACTCTGAGCAGCTTGCTAGAGAGTATCCAAATGCATATAGGTTTTGATATTCTGCAAAGACATCTAAAGAAGCTGGAGCAAGAGAGTCTCATTTTAGAAAATAAAACCTTTTTGAACTACAGTTCCTCTCTCTGTTACAGTCTTGTTTTAAATTAAGAGTATTTTTGATGTATTTTTCAGGCTTCCTGCCTGAAAAATTAGTTGTATGATAATACCAACAGTGTTACAGGTGTAATGGTAAGATAGGTCTGTTACTAGAGATTATTTCAGAATGTCTGAAAAGATAACTGTGGGTTGTAGTACTTTGAGTTGGTTTGTTTTCACTATTTAGGTTTTAATATTTAAAAATATTAAACTCTCTTCAGGACTTTGTGCAGTTATCCTCAGAGTCCATTTCACATCTCCTGATCCCATCAGAAAATTTTAACTGATGTGCCACCAACTCAGCATCTGAATTTCTGCAGCCAACATAACAATTTTACCAGTTTGTCTTTGCTTCTTTGTACTTGAGCCTGAGTGAGGACATGCTCAATGAGAGAAACTGCATTTCTAAAGCTGCGCTAGATAGTGGAAGACATTGGAGAAATTGTCCTCAGTGAATGTTTCACACAATTTGTTGAATTTTGGATTTCATTATTTTTTTAAAGTTTTAACAGCATGGCTAAGAAGAATTTTAATGATCTGTGCATAGCTATCATTTTGCCATCGCATTTCTAAGACTGTAAATTCTTCCAAAATAATCTGTCTTCTTTTGATATATTTGAATGAAACACTGTGAGCTTAGAGATCCGCTTTAGCAGAGTGTGTGGGTGTCTCTTCCCCAGTGTGGGAAGTCCATCAGCACTGGGAGTCTGATTAACTTTTGGGGTCTGAATTGTAAGAAATTATCTCTTTAGGGTCAACCTTTAAGCTTTAATTTTTATTTCAGCCATCTGTACTGTGTAAGAAATTATTTTTTAAAATGTAAACAGTAGTTTAGAGAAAAGATGAAACTGATTATAATTCTCTTTCAGCTGCTGTTACCCTCATCTCAGAGTCCCACAGAAGAGCTAAAGGAAGGATTTTGAAAATTACTGTACCTAAAACTGGATTTGAGTGCTGGCCTTTCAGAACCATTGCTTGGCATTCCAGTCACAGTATATAGTTATTGTTTCTCATGAAATTTTTTTTCTGAGGAAAAAAAAAAAGACAGTAAGGAATTGGTCAAAAAGACTTAGCTTGTAAAAATTCAGAAAATCTCTTGTATCTGGGTCTGAGCTATTGTGTAGCTATAGACAGCTACATTTCATTGCCCTCCTGGTGTTCTGCAAGAATATGGTTCAAATAAATTATGTTGTATAAGTAAGCGGCATATTGGGTTCCCAGTAAAAGAAAAGCATTGAAATAGTGATTTAAGTTGAGCAGAGGATGAACAAGATGATTGAGGGCAGGAGCAAATGCTCTTACAAGGAGAGACACAGAAAGATGAGTTTCATCCTTAGGAAAGGAGAGTTTGGATGGGAGGTGGTGGATGGAAGGCATTTTATTGATTTGTAAAGGAGTCTGACTGGGGGAAGCTTACAGTTAAGATGGAATCAGACTTGTCACAAAGGTGTATGGTTGTAGGAATCAATGGACTGAGATTGTAAGGAAAGAAGTTTTTGTTAGAAATAAGGATAAAATTTTCACGAGCATTGGAACAAATTTCTAAAACAGGTTGTAGAATTTCCTCCTTAGTCTATTGAGGATTGACATTGCTTTGAGCTAAGGGTTGTACCTCCAGTCCTTTCTGAAGAGGGTTTTTTCTATGGCTTTAGCTTTAATAAGAAATGCACAAAACAAAACCAACAAGTGACAAAGAGAATACAAATGGAAATCCATTTAACGCGATGTCTAGAGTATGGTGAATTCTAGAATTTCTGCTCAAATGGAAGAGTTTTATGAAAGATACCTATTTGCAATCTGCAGTTTCTGTTTATTAAGTAATACGACTTGTAAAACCACTTGCTCCTTACTTCAGCATTTCAGTTTCTCAGATAATCTGACATTGTGATTCTCACTATAAATTATATTTACTATAATAATATAATATACTCACTATAAATTATATTTATCTTATATACCTTCGTTGGGGATTTCAGCAAGGAATATTTCCTTGCCACCAAGAATCCTGATGGCATCCTGTGCTGCGGCAGAGATGTATCTCTGCATCCTAAGCTGTAGGCAGACTATTACCAGCTGGCTCAGGGTGGGAATCCTTCCCCTCTGCTTATGGAGAGGCCACAGCTGCGAGTGCTGTGTCCAGTTTTGGGCTACTCAATGCAAGAGACATGGACATATTGGATAGGGTCCAGTGAAGGGCTACAAAAATGATTTTGGGACTGGAACATCCCTTATGGGAGGAAAGGCTAAGAGAGCCAGAACTGTTCAGCTTCAACTGGAGAAAGGGGATTTTATGAATAAATAGAACTGTCTGAGGGGAGGGCACGAAGAGAACAGAGCCAGGCTATTACTGGTGCCCAGTGGCAAGACCAGAGGCACAGGTGAGTCCCTCTGAAAACCAGCAAACACTTTTATTTTCGTTGTGAGGGTGACTGAGCACTGGTACAGGTTGTCTAGGGACACTGTGGAGCCTCCATACTTGGAACTATTCAAAAGCTATCTGGACGTGGTTGTGGGCAGTCAGCTTTTGCAAGCAAAGAGTTCACTCAGAAGGTCTTGATGGGGTTGAGTGGCTCTTTCTTTTGACTATTTTGAAGAAAGATACTCTTTAACAGGGACCAAAGGGTGCTAAACTTATTATCTGTGACCCTGAACTATTTGATTGTAACTGTTCTGCTCTGCTGGCAAGAAGGAAGAATCGTGGTAGCAGCAGTGATATGTTGTTTACATATAAATACCTAACAGTTAAAACTTCCTGTTCCCTGTGTGGCAGATATTAGCATTATGTTCCTAATAAAGTCTGAACTTGAATAAATATAACCCAAAGTGATCTGGGCTCCCTGTTCTTTCAAATATAAAATAGTTTGGAAACCAAATCTCCTGTTTAAAAAAAAACCACCAAAAACAAAAACAACAACAAAAAAACCCCAAACAAACAAAAAACCCACAAACTTTGGTCACTGCTAACTTAAAGTTACAGAAGTGTAATGGCAGTTTCTCGGTTCTCTAAGAAATAGAGAAATAAGTTCTTAGTTCTTGAAGATCTAAGAAATTTCTTAGTTCTCTAAGAAATATTTTAGATAAAAGATTATTAGTGGTTCTTTTTTAAAAAGAAACAAACAAATTAAAAAATATTAAAACCAGAGGCTGAAATATCTCATGGTCAGGGCAGATCACAGAACTTCCAATGATTTCTGTAAGTCTCTTCCTTCCCATCAATGTGTGAGTATGTTTCATGTTTTCCTTTCGAACTCTAATTTTGTGAGGTGACAGGGAATTTATTGGGGAATTTTGTCTTAATCTGATGAAAACTAACTGCAACACTGCAAAAGGTTTATATTCAAAATAAGGCTTTTAAAAATTGAAAAATTTTAAGTTCTGTGATATGATGGTGACTTGTAAATATTGTTTGGTTTAGGAAGGGAATTTTGCTTGTATGTAAACTAAAAAAGGAGAATACAGCAGCCTAGAATAATATCAATTTCAATGCAGCTTGTTTTTTTTTTTTTTATTATTTTTCTCCTTGTTCTTTCAGTGTATCTGACCTATACTGAAAGTCTTCTTAGGGAAACTAAATGTCTTTTTATCTCTTTAATTTTTCTGTTGTTTCTTCAAAAGAACTGAGCAAGCACCTGTTCAAAGCAACAAGATGACGCTCCCAGTGCCTTGAATAGTGCAGAAACTAGGAGACTGCTTGGCTGAAATCTGTGAATGGCTGAGCCCTTATGCTAAAATGCGTACCTGGACACTCTCTCCTAGGACTTTGGATTTTGGGACAGCAAAGGGTCACTTTGAGTGTTTGTGCCTTCCAGTTTGTATTTTGCATTATGGACACAAAGGAAACTGCAATCTTAGCATATGCCTGCATAGTGCAGGGGAGAGGCTAGCATGACTGAACACCAGTGAAGGTAATGAAGGAAAATTGCGGTTGGGCTCAAATCAGGTGTCTGTTTTTCCCAACAGTATTCCACAAACTGAAACGTGAGCTAGTTGCACTGAATTAACACAGGTTGTGTTGTCCTTGCTGCTCTTGCAACCTTATCTTTTCTAAATGTGATTAGGAAAAGAAAACAGCTCCCTAACACAAATTTGCTAGGGTGGCTGTGGCAGATGTAATATTCCCCCACAGCAGACCTAGACAAAGCAAGCTCAAGCTCTGTTGCTTGCATTTAAATTACGGTCATAACAACTTGTCTTTTCAGTGATGCAGTTAAATCCACTGAGAAGGGTTAAGGAGAAAGTGCTAAGTGATATTCTGCAGCTTTGAATGTTTGGCTTTTCTGTACCTTTGTGTTTTAGGGTTGTGTGTCTGTTCTTGTTAATATCTTTACTTTGTCTTTGAGAATGGTAAGGATGTTGGGGATTTCTTGTTCTCCCCATGTATTTTAAAAGTATTACTGAGCGCACACAACATGCTGTCACAGTGGACGCAGGGTTCTCTATTACTGTGCTTAGCTATAGAGAGGATTATATTAAACTCTGTAACCTTGCTGGAGCACCTCTGTACATTGCTGCTATATTGATAATCTTCACATGATTCAGTTGCAGTTGAAAATATTTTATTCACAGCGTTAACGCTTTCAATGCCAGTGAAGATCAGAATCTTTGATATCTGCCCCTCACTGGGCAGATGATTTTTCTAATTTTTAAAAATTTGTTTATTAGCGTGGTCTAGCAGCTGTTGCCTCAGACATTTCTTCACTTATGCATGTAGAAGGAATAATCATCAAGCCTAGTCATTCAAAAATGGGTAAAACAATTTGTTGATGAATGAATTAGTGGTTAACTAAGAGGCTTTTATTCTGTTTAATTGTTTACAAAATAGTGAATGCTTTTGGAAAATACATGTGTTCTAAAAGAAATACATGATTACATTTTGGAGTTATTAAGAAAAACATTTTCTAGTGTTCCCTATCCAGAAATTATCTATGAATCAGTGGGTTGAAGGGGCAAGGTAAGATTTGTTGACATTTTCTGTCATTAATGCAGACCTAGTAATGAGCAGCTTTCCTCTAAAATCTGATATTAAATGCATAGAAAAATCATTAGAACTTATTTCCCCATCTTCAATATTGCACATTATATAATCAGAATTTTGGTGACACTTGTACTGCATGTCTTTAAAGCAAAGAGAATCCAGTCAGTAGAAAAGAACTCCAAGTTTGATCTCCTTTACTTTATCCATTATTATATTATATGCTAGTTCTTTTCCAAATCCTTGCTGGTTCTTGTAATTTAGTAGGAGCTGCTTCAGGTAGATAGACTGCTGACCCATTTCTCCATTTATTTTGACTCATCGAGCAATCAGTGGGAAGTTCTTGTAAGTATTTAGATGGAGTATTCATTTGGATCTCATGATTGTCATCTCTTTGACCTGCATCATTACAAGTCTCACTGAGGATCCAAGTTTCTCTTCTGTACATACTGCAGGAAGGATGGGGTAAAAGAGGTAGTATAATATAGTAGGGAGAACTGGATCTACTTGACCCTTTATTTGTGTATTTCTTTCTTTTCTTTTTTTAAATTGTTTTCTTAAATGCTACAGAACTTGCTGTGTGCCCATTTTCGTTTTTGAAGGATATTCACATTTCTTCCTGCAATTTCAGGAGTTTTAAAATGCCATCTTTTTTTATTCCCTTGTCTCTGCCAAGTCTGTAGGTGATATCATGGGAATTTCCACTGCTCTTCAGTGAAGGGCAGGAATATTCAGACTAGTACCCACTTCAGCCTTTGTGCAAGTTCTGCCATCCGGTAGAAAAAAGGTAAAGGAGTATACATGAATTACACCTAGATTTTGAGTCTTTGTCACACCAATGTGCAGTTTACTTCTCAAAGTCCAGAAGGTGAATTCTCAAAGAATAAAGTTTAAAGGGATAGCTGTGTTCAGAAATGTTGCAGCTTGACAAACTATCATCCCCTACTCTGAACACTTGGTTTGAATATTCTGAAGAGGATTAGGTCATGGTTGCTTTTGCGGATTCTAGTGATTCCTTGATTGAGAAGATCATTTATGAGAATTTTGCTGGTTATATAGCATAGCATATTGTTTCTGTATTGCTGTGGAAAAAATGGCTGTCTTAAATGTCTGAGACTTCCAGTTCAATTTCTTTCTGTGGTACATACTGTTTGCTCTGTTACATTCAAATCTAAATAATTCAGTGAAGAATATAAATCTAGCAAATTCCTCTGTATTAGGTTCAGACAAAGAGCCCCATTTCTTGAATTGTATTTCTGTAAAGAAGTACCAGTTGTGTATTAAAAAATGTAGGAACTTGGACTTAAAATTTGAATAGTGTATATTTGCCATTTTTGTATATTATGGGATCAGTTGGAATGGTTATGTTTTGTGGGAGAGTTTGTTGTTTGCTTTGTTTTGTTTTTAATATAACCTTAGAGTTGGAAAACTATATCTACTGGTTTTGATTTACTTTTAATTTTACGTCAAAATGTAATCAATTGCTTTTAATTGTGCAGTCCATAGACTGATTTTCAGAAGAAATAATAAAATTAAAAGCATAAAAAATTGCTTATGAGTGTATAAAATATCATAAGCACTAGATTCCCTATGTGCTGGTAGTATAATTCTTTAATTACTGCATGTTGCATCATCTGTTTTAACACCCTCTCAGGTGATGTGAGAAAATATTACTGCCATACTTCACAATAACATTTAAAGGGATCTGAAACATTTTCTCCTCTCTTCCCTATGTTTCAGTGAATATTTCAAGTAATGTCTGAGAAATTAAATTTGGCCCTAGTCTTCAAATCAGTGGAAAACAAGAAGTAGTGGTTTAAAGTGGTTAACTTCTTAAAATCTGTGTATGTTCAAAGAGCTTTATGTAATTTCCTGAATAGGTTTGGTTATGGGTAAGGATCGTTTTGTTTAAGGCATTTTCTATTGGTATTATTTAACTTGGGAAGGTGACCCTGAGCTAAATTGCAATGTGTAATTTGAATGCCCCATGGGCTGCCCTTCATTGGCTTGACTGGGAGAGATTATCTGGATTTCTAATATACTTTAATTACTCTGCTTATATAAATTGTCACATTAGAATCTTCTTAGATGTTGAGTCTGTTCTATCAATGATTCACTAACAATAGGAATATACTAGGCTCTTCCACTGAGATTTGAAGATTTATACCACCAATGAAAGAACTGGAATGGCTCTATTTAAACCTATTGTATCTTCAGTAGGAAAGACTATGTGATCTGCTTCTACTCAGGCAACAATTGATGTGTGGTAAATTGAAAGGATCTGTAGCCTTTTTAAATTTGTTAAAAAGCATTTTTTCAATTAAGGCAACACAATGAAAAATATGTTTTAAGATGTTTTGGGGTGATTCCTAATGTGCTTGTGGCAAAAAACCACAAACAAGCACAGTCTGAGTAGGAGTTTTGGGTTGAGGAAGGTAGAGTATCTTTTAGCAATGGTTACCTAAGATTTTACAGGGAAGCTGTAGTAATTAAAATCATAGCATAGGTCAGGTTGGAAGGGACCACAGCGAGGTCATCTGGTCCAACCTCCCCACTCAACCAGGATAATCACAGAGCCTAGGGCACAGGATTGTGTACAGGCAGTTCTTGAATATCCCCAGTGAGGGAGGCTCCACAACCTCTCTGGGCAACCTGATCTGGTGCTCAGTCACCCATACAATAAGGAAGTTCTTCCTCATGTTCAGGTGGAACTTCCTGTGCATCAGTTTTTTTTTTCTACAGTGTTTTGGTGATGTTGGCTTCTTTTGATCTTTTATTCCTGGATATCTCTCTGGCTGACAGCTCTGTTAAGGTTAAAGGTTTCCAGCACTTGGAAGGACCTTGCTCTCAAATGGTGTAGGGGTCTTCCAAGATACAATGCTCTGATGACCTACAGTAACAGGTCCAGCTCACCAGCATCTCATTTGACATATACAGCGTATGTGTCTTGTACAACAAACTGCTCTTGCCTCCTTTCTGGGATTTTGCCTGCTGTTAACCTACACAAAATACAAAGGATTGAATCCAGCATGTGTCTAGGGTGCCCAGAGACATCTGATTTAGTATCTTGATTTAGTGTCATGAAAACAGAAATCTGTGTGTTTGGAACCACTTGTAGAGCCCAACTGCTGAAGGTGTGTGCTCAAGTGTCTTGGGGTTTTGTTTTGTTTTGTTTTTTTGTTTGTTTATCATTTAAATTACAGGCAGCAGCTGGAATGATTACGTATCTGCTCTCTAGTGGTTAGTACGTAATACTGGGAGAGAAGAATGTCATAGGCTCCATTCCTTGTTCTGGGATTTCACATTTTTATCCAGTAACTGACTTAATGTAGAACTCACAATCAAGAGCAGAGCCCAAAATAGTATCAAAACTGGACCCAGCTGCCCTCCACCCTGATGCTATGATTCACTGGTTGTTACATAAAGAGAAGTGTACTCTGTGTTTGAAAATGCAAGTAGCTACTGCTGTACCTTATGCAACCCACTTTTTTTTTTGTGGGGGTTAGTCATGATCAAATTTCTGGGCCCCAGTAGACAGAGATTGTGAATCAGATGCTCAGCTCAAAGCTTTTGTGTAGATTAGTTGCAGGCACCTAGGGAACTTTCTGGTCAAAAGAGCGCGGTCTGACTAAATGAGCGGTTTAGGAATTATTATTCAGGAGTCTGATATCTGTTTGTGCCCTGCTTTTTAACCATTACATCCTTGTATTTCTTTGGATCTCATCCAACATCTAAGAGACGTCACTTTGTGTATGCTTCATGTTGTTCCTGATGATGGCATGCTGTAACACTGATAGTAATGGTGTTGTGCAAGTCCACTATAAAGAACTTAAGCACCATGGGTGAATTTAAGCATTTGATAAAAATCTTATATAATAGAGTTCTGAGAAACATGCCTTTTCCCTTGTTAGCCCTCCCTACTCCAATGTCGTACACATCATAACCAGGCATGTTATTTGGACATCCTTTTTTTGAGTAAACATTCAAACAAATGGTTTATTGAAGCAAATTAAAACGAAGGGTGAACACTAAAACATCATTTAATAAATATTGACCTGATGTAAGTTGATGTTTGATAATAGTGTCATGATTTTTCCAGTTCTGCTTTTGCACTTTGCTGTGTTGCAGTAGAGCGTGGTGGTGGTGGTGGTATTGTTATGGCTTACACATTATAATGGATAGATGTATTCATGGATGGGTAAATTTATTTTTGGTCTCAAGTTTCTTGTCTTGCGTAGCTTTTCAAAATGTAGTTTTTAATTCCACAAAGGTGGGTGAAAATTCTGTGCACTTTGAGAGTTCCTACTGCAGTCATACCAGTCTCTATATACTGGGTGCTATATAAAGGGATATAAAAAAGAAATTGTATCCCAGAGAGCTTAGAAACAGATTTAAAAGAAGGCTTGGATGTTTGAATCAGACTTGGGTAGATTTTAGTCACTTTCCCTCATGCATGTCTCACTGAAGCAGACTGAATGTGGAAGTGTCTGACAGTGTGTAGGTGACTCCGTTTTAAGCACCAATTTCCCTAGGTACCAAAATGTGTGCCCAGAGACATTGAGGCTGTTTTCCTAGGCTTTAGCCGTTTAGCATCCAGCTTAGACACTTTGAGGCTATAAAGTAGATGTTCCAGCACTTAAAATTCTTGCAAGCATGCTGTCAGTGCCCTTACTAAACATGCTGGTAGCCATGAGTTCAGTGTGGAGCTCTGCAACTTTGTGCTCCTGCATTCTTAACTGGGGCCAAGAGAAAGGAGGTTCACCTTTCCACACATTAGGTCAGATGGTCACTATCATTCACCAGTGAAAAGAATGTCAAAAGCCTTCATCATGAGATGCCTGAAAGTGACATCTGTGACTTGCCACCAACCACTCTCTAAGCTGCACCACCATGCAATTAGTGTGCGTTTTCTGTGAAAAAGGCAGATCTATTTCTTTTGCATGAATCTGCATTTGTAAGAGGTAGGATCATACAGTTTTACTTGTATCTTGGCACAATGCTATGATACTGCATTGAAAGCAGACATGAACCTAGATGCAACCATTTTGGTTTTGCCTTTGTGAGTGCCAGTACTACAGTTCAGACTGAACTAGCTTTTCTTTTTTAATGTTTTAAATAAAAATCCTGTATAAAAGTATTTAATTCACTCTAAAAGTGTGTTTTCCCTTACACTTTATATGATATTTTATGGTATTGGGAGTTGTTGTGATACAGAAATGTTACATGTATTTAGTGTTAACTGCGTATTTGAAGCACAGACAAAAAAATAAATAAATGCCTGTGAACAAGTAGAAGTTGAACAGTGAGTTTGTCAGCATGGGAGTTGGTATCCTTAGGGATCAATGAAATAAGTTGCAATTTTCTATAACATGTAATTAAATGACATTATAGTCAACTAGTTGAATACTCACACTGTATTTGCAAAGGCATATAGAGGGCACACAAGGAACTTTTCCAATTTAATCTTGGATAGATTTAGTTATTGGAAATGTGTGTGGCTTCTGCTGAAACCTTGCTTGCAGTTCTGGTCACCATAAACAGCAGTTCTGGTGGTATGCAGGAAGAAATCAGTATAGGTATTAAAGAAATATTGGTGCTTTATGGCATTTGAAGAAAGTGGATTTGAATTAGTAGTTTGTAAGTAATTCTGCAATGCTGTTTGCTAAATATTGTTCGGTTGCTAAAAGCAGAGTGTACTGCTTGTCAGAGGCTGGATGTTTCAGGTCTTGAAACACCTTGGAATCCCAGTGTCTGTGTCTGGTGGGTGGGGCATGCTAGTCTTTGAAGGTGAGGCAGTGCCCTGCTCCACCCGCAGGCCTTCTCCAAACGCTGGCTGAGCTGTCAATCATGGCATCATCTGGGGACATGAGCAGAGGACAGATATGGACCTGTTGGAGCAAGAGTAGCAGGGGCCAAGAAGTTGACAAGAGGACTGAATCCCCTCCCCTACAAAGGCTGAAAAGGTTGAGGCTGTTCAGCCCAGAGAAGACAAGGTTGTGTGGAGACCTGATGGCAGCCTTCCAGTATCTAAAGGGGTCCAACATGGAAGCTGGAGAGGGACTCTGCATCAGGACCTGTTGTGATAGGACAAGGACTAATGCATAAAAAAACTGAAAGTGGGAAAATTTAGATTACCTAGAAGAAGCTCTTTACTGTGAGGGTGATAAGATAACTAGCAGAAATTGACCAGAAAAGTTGTGTATTCCCCGCAAGTATTCAGGGTCAGGTTGGATGGGGCTTTGAGCAACCTGGTCTAGTGGGAGGTGTTCCTGTCCATGAAGGGGTGTGGGAAATAGGTCATCTTTAATGTCCCTGCCAACCGAAACAATTCTGTGATTCCATGAAATGTGCTAATAATCTTAATGGTATAAAAGAGGGAGAATATTTGGAGGGGAAATCTCAAAATTTAAGTATTGTGCAAGTTTGGTTGATTTGCATAGGGCACAAAACACTTATTGCATCTCTTCAAATCTGATTGTGATGGTACTTTGCTTCCTTTCACTTTGCCTGAGTTTTTGTGGAAGTAACTAATGACTGTAGTTGAAATTCTATGCATCAAAACCATTTACCATTTTAGAAATACTCATACATCTCTTCCCAATCTCCCTAGTTTTATCCAAGTGTGTTGGTCCTTCAGGTGGTGGTCTTTAATTATTTATTTGTTTCACCATCAAAAGGTCATTCAGGTCTTTTAAAAAGACTTACTTGAGCTTAATCTTGACTGTGCTGGGCAGCTGAGATTTGTCGATGCTGTGGCTGGCCTGCCTTGGACTGGGAGTCTGTGAAGAAACCAGTATCTGTATTCATAGCCTGTGAGACCCTGAGGGTGGTAGCCCTCAGCAATGCTGGTAGGAGAGAGGTCTTCTCTCATGTTGGAGAGTTCTGAACCCTTGTAGATCAAATTAAATGGCATTGCATTAAGTCTGGATGCTATTATGCATCCAGTGCAGATTACAGACTAGTAGTCACTTCAAAGTTTCCATTATATAGTCAGGCTGATGAGTTTTGTGTTTTACTCTTCTGGCTTGACCTAAAGTTTGGCTCTGTTTTAGTAATGCAGGATTCCAAGGACATACTTTATGATTACAGTACCTACATCCAGATAAATGGCTGCAATTCCTTACTCTAGGTAGGATATAGAATATAATCCTGTATGCTACTATTATACCTACACATCCAGCACAATCCTCATTCAGGTAGCATGAGCATTCTCTTCTTAATAAACCCAGGGTTTATTTAATCTGATGGCAAAATTTAAAAAAACCCCTTTTTTTAAAGAAATAGGAGATTTATTATTTAAAATAAATAAAAACCACACCAAGTTATTGCCGATGTAATAAGGCAACTGGTGGTTCCAGAGTTCTTAACAGAATAGAAAAATTAAATGTATAAAATTTTAGAAATTGAGTGATGTTAGATGGAATGCCTGTCCAGTGTTAGGAAAAAGTAGAAACCTGAATAAAAAGTAAAATTACATTTATTCATATTTTTCTAGAGTTAAAAAATCTGTTAGTTGGTAGAAGTAGCTGGCTACATCAGCTGCAGCATATATTGATGCCCATTGATTCCAAGCATTTACCTTATTGCCAGCATTTGTGTAGGTTACTATGAATAAACATAAATACTGATTTGTACATGTTGCCCTTCCACTGACACAGAGATATATTACCTTACTTTGGAAGTCTGTACACCCTTCTACTTTGCATAGATGGCTAAAGGAGATGCAAGGCACCCGTCTTTGGAGAGGCAATTTAGAGGAGAGAAAAAGGTCTTTGTACAGTTTTACAGCGTAGTCTGGGTGTAAGTAGGGCAGAATTTGGTCCCAGAAGTTTTATTCTCTGTATTATGAGGCATCATGCTTTCCTTTCCTAACAAAATAGAACAGAAAAACCCTTAGTTTTTGCGGTTAAAGTTTTTCTTTTTGTAATAGGCAAAATGAATCTTTTAAACTTTTGTCTTTAGCCTTGCTTTTACCTTTTCATCATTTGACCTCCAGACCTCAGTGTTTCTACACCCTTTTCTTTGTCCTTTTTTTTTCATAAGGGGATGCTCCCAAGAAGCGTTGCTTGACTTTTTATGCTAATCTTGCTTCTATTTCAGTTCATGTTGACTTGGAGAATATGCCTTGTAAATAGGAATACCAACTGACATACTGAATATAATCCTCAGTTTCTAAGCACTGATTGTTTTCACAGCATCCTTAAAGGGTAAGCTGTCTCACTATCCAAATATCATGGCTGGGAAACTGAGGCTAACAAAGGCTGTATGATTTATGTGAAGCCACAGAGGGAATAAATGTTGAGTTTAGAATTCCTGGCTTCTGTTCCTGTGTTTGGACTCATGCCATCTCTCAAAGAAATCCTCGATTCCTGCTAATGCTGGATACCTTTCCTTGTCTGTTGAATGTAGCCATTCGAAAAGTAGCTGGTACTCAATTCTCTCTGTCTGTCCTATTGAAACTAATGAATGCCTGCAGGCAGGCATAAGGTATCGTTACCTTTGACAGCCGGTATGTTTTATGTTTTAAATTATGTGTTGGGCAGAATTTTTGGATACTAATTTGATATAATGAGATGCGCTTCTAATATCAACCGTAGTACGGGAAGGCCTTGCAGCCAACCTACTCTTTATTTAAAATTATTCCATTTCAGATGTCCTAATGAGTGCTGTGAGTTGTGTAATTCTTTCATAATTTTCCTCCGTTCCCAGAAGGGAACTAGGAGCTGGAGTTCTTTCTATTTTTGTTTTGGTGTATTTCAAATTAGGGTAAGCATAAAATAAAGATCTAGGGGAAGATTTTTGTGAAACAGTTGCCATTGTGAGAATGGCAGTTAAGAAAAAAAATATTGTAGTCTAGAAATGTTAGTGTTAAGGCAATTCTCGATGCCTCTGTGGTTTGCCATTATCTTATAAATATCTTGACTCTGACTTTACAGTGCTGTTTATAGAATTTAATAAAGCAAATGTAATAATGCTGCCTGTGCTTTAATGCACAATCTCAATTGGGTTGACCAGAAGATAAATAGGAACAGGAATGATAGTGCGTTCCTACAGATTGTTTTTAATAAGCATGTTATTTAGTTGATCAGCCTGGTACTGTAATGCCTCCTATCCTGCTCTAGNCCCCCATTTCTCGGAGAACATTGATTCCCTGCAGACATATCTCTATTAAACCTCTAGAAAGTCACAACTTCCAAATTAGATTAAGTAGCAGGAATGGTACTAGAAAAATCAAAGAAAATTGAGTGCGTTATTGAATTCATGCCACATTGTCTGAGGAAGAGATGGGAGTTATGTGTAGTGGTAACTTTTGTCTTTACTGTACTAACAAAGCTGTGGGCATTGCTGTCAAACCTAATTGTCTGCAGTGCATCAGGATAAAATGAATCTTTTATCTAAACTCGTTCCTAGTGAGACTTTACAAGTGAGAAGTAGATTTCAGAAGGAAGCTTTACAATTGATCAAAATCATTTGCCATTATTTGCTGTACACAACTCTATTCTAAAAATTCTAGTGACAAAAATTTTAAAGAAGCACCTGGCTTTGGATTGGAAGCAGAGTTGCTTGTCATGCTAACAGTTGCAAAATGCAGATATTAATTTTAAAGCTGCCAATTTCTCATTTTGATCTGACATATTAAAAAGCATATAATTAATGGTTGACATTAGTAATTAACATTAACTTTATGGTGCTTAATATGCCATCATTCATCCATCAAATAACTGGTATGCATAATGTCTTCACATAAAGGTTTTAATTGCTCAAAATGATCCTTCAGTTCTCAGACTCTACAGTTTAAAGTAGTTGTAAATGCATTTTAAAAAGATGTGAATTTTTCATTTACTGAACGTAAACATTGTTTTTGTTTCTCCCTAGGAGCGTGCACGAACGTGTAAGCCAGAGACTTCAGCTGGGAAACGCAGCCCCAGATGCACAGCTTCCATTAGTGGCTAAAGAGCACCACCTTGCTGTCGCCAGTGCTCTCTGGAGAAATTTCTTTCCCTACTTGAAGAGCCAGAGAATGTCACAGACGCCACCTTCCCCACAGCTTGCTGATACAGCTGCAGGTGAGCATTGACCCTGCCTGCGACCTGCTGATTTGGTGCTATTCTCTGGGTCACAAACTTTCAAGGAGTTTGTACTTTGGGGTATTTCTCCTTCCATGCAGTAACTTAAGTATGTAGAAGTGCAAAAAGTAGAATTTGTGCAAAGTGTTTTGACACAAAGAAAAACTGTAGTGTTGAATTCCTCCATAGGGTACAAACACGTTGAGAATGCCAAAGGGATATGAAGCTATACAAACCTGGCTTCTTTTTCACTACCAGTCACAGATTATAATCAATATGCAAGTCTTATACAATATAAATAAGAATACTATTTTCACTATATTCAGAATTTACTTTTTTTTGTAGAAGTTTGTGTTGAAGTGTTCATAATGTTTGAGGTTCAAACTAAATTTTTTTTAATATTTTTCATTTGAAAGCAATTTTTAAAAGGTTGCTTACTTTACTGTTGCATTTTGCCAAACCCTTATGTTCATGGTCTTAAAACTATTTTGTAATTCATTCCAATTATTTGTCTTGCTTTACAGTGAAGGCCTTTAATCTTTAAGTACAACATTCTATATGTGTGCGAACTCCGCATGCAACGAGTCAGCTTGGCAGTGAATAGAAAGATATCCCAGTTTGATCTTTCACATCAGTAGCTAACATGGTATTCTGTAGATACAATGAAGTCTTGTATCCAGTTAACTAAAATTCAGAGGAGTGAAACATAAAATATTTTTTCCCATCATTGTATGAATTAGATAAAGTTACAAGCTCAGGAGTACTGAGTTGGTAATAGAAAAGCTAAAAGACCCTTCATTTGAAGCAGCTCTGTGGTAGTTAGGAGGCAGCATTAATGAAGGAGGCAGTGTGCAACAGTAGTGGTCTCACACTGCTGAAACGTGTGAGAAACAGCAATACAAATCAAAGGAGGAGGTTGTTAATGTCAAAACTTTCATTCATTTCCTACAGTGACAAAGATTTTTTTATTTTATATTAGCACAGTGAAATAACAAGAGCAGCAAGCTATTATAAACTCCTCTGAGAAGGAGGGGAGTGCAGTTGTGACCTGCTTTATAGAGATGTGTTAGGTAGCACTACAGAGACAGGCAAACCTTTCCCACGCTGTTTGAGCTTCTTGCCTTAAGGTTGCAGCCCAGAGGAGTGAGGGAGCAGCTGTCACAGCTCTCCTGCTCCCCCTGCCAGGACTCACAGCACTGTTCTGCCTCCCATTTCTCCCCAACCTCTGTTACAGCTGATGCTGCAGAAACGAGGTGATAATCTGCAAGAAGGCTGGCACGAATTGTTTCCTCAGCTAAAGCAGAGTGGGGACTCTGTATGACCTTATTGTTGGTACTGAGGCACATAAGGAAATGCCAAGTCCATCATGGCTTTAAGATAGTCTGTCCCTGTACTGTTAATTAAAACAATTTTATTATTGTTTCTGAAAACCAGCTTTTTTTGTCTAATTCAAAGTCAGTTTATCAATGCGTGCAGGCTTATATTTATTTGAATAAATAATAAATAATGAGCCCCTTTTTCATTGCCCTGCAAAGTCAGTTTTCCTGACTCATTTGATGCTTCTCATTTCCTATAACCCAATAATTGCTCAGTATTTAAGATTATATCTGATTTCTGAGTTTTAAAGCACTTGTCATTTGCAGTGTTAAGAATGCATTATATTTTTTATTCTGGTAGTGTTGGATACAGACTTAACAGAAACAGCAAAAGATTATGCTTCATTAACAAAATTCTGCACTAAGTACTGCCCCAGTTTATAGATCTGCAGGAGCTCTATGAAGATCCTTTTCAAGAGTAAATTTTTTCTGTAGTGCTTTATTTATATGGCAGCTTTTGATACATGAAAGTCTTCTAAAAATAGAGAGGTACCACTTTTAGTGAGTGAATTCTTTCCAGATACAATTTTTCACAGTGAGAAGTGTGTAAAAACAACAAAGCAAATAAATAAAACTCAACCCTGTAAAGCACAGTAATACTTAAGTGTACATGGCAAAATATAGTGGATGGAGGTAAGAAAGGGAAGTCAAGAAGACAAAAAAGCAGGTTTTAAGACATTGCAGTGGTGGTAAAATTATGCCTTCAGGATTTATAAACTGTGATTTTATAAACTGTGGTTTTGTGAATCTATTTAAAATTGTATATGTTAGGATCCATTTTTTCTCCTTTACCACCCATGTGTCTTGATGATTTACAAACTGCTTGGGATAGAGACTGCATTTTTAACATGGGTACAAACAATCGCTGTTAGAACAGTTTCCCAGTTTTAATTGAGATTTCTGGTACTTCCAGACTACACATTCGTAACTGTAATTAGTTTTCAATACTTTTTGTGGAATGGGGATTGTACTGAGAAATTATGAAAATGGTGCCATGTTTTTCTCTCTTTAAAAACAGGTTTTACTCTCCTAGCTTTGGATATACCCAGCAAAGCCCTATCAGATCTCCAGCCACAGCCTGTTCTGTCAATGATGCGGCTGTTTGGATGGGATGACATGGTGTGGCCTCAGCTGGTGTCAAGATATCTAAGTCATCTAATTCAAAACAGGTGAAAAATTGTGACTATTTGTTCTTCCAGTACCTTTTTGTCCTTCATCAGTCTTGAGGAAAATGTTGCTTCAGACTGTAATGTTTCATTGAAATCGTCCAGATTTTTTACATGTTGTCAAAGAGGGTCAGCTAGTGCAGATTGCCTAGGACAATCCAGGCAAATTTTTTATATACCTGATAAATTTTATTTTAACTAAGTGAACCTGAACCTAAGATGGATGGATGGTGGTTGTTTTTGTTGTGTGCTTTTTTTTGCCTGCCTTACCCCCTTCTGAATCAGGTTTTGGAAGCAGGGGAGGTGAGAAATGAGAGAGAAAGAGGGAGTATTTCTGTGTCAGACTGTATTTGAAACTGAAAAATGTTGCACATTTTTCGAGTACCTAGTGTATTAAGGACAGTAACTGTAAATGAGGATACGATAAAGATTATTTAAGTGTGGTTGACAAAGATGAGGCATTATGGCCTTCTTGCAGGGAGGTGTTAGAAAAGGTTGAATTTAGTTCCTTGTGTGTCGACTTGGAACCTGGGAAAGGAGTGTTCAGTCCTCTGCTATATTTCTCTCTTATGATTTTTATAGGATGAGTTTCATTCAAGGTTGCAGATACCTAGCATGTGCTGAATGAAATAAAACTTAGGCACATAAATTCCTTTTATAATTTGAATTTTATAATTTTGAATTTTGTTGCTCTTCAGGTGAGAGCAAAAAAAAATTTTTGATTCCTAAACTTGAATTTTGGTATTATTTAAGTCTTAAGGTTAATTAACAATTCTCTTCACTTGAGTAGGTGTTTGAAAACAGTTACTTAAGTACTTGTAACCCAGATGCATTAAGAACCTGACATATTGTTAACAATGTGTACATAGATACATTGTTATTCTAGCTCAGCTTCCTTGTGAAAGGACAATAAGTACCTAAGGTAAGATATTTTTCATAGAATGTAGAGGTATCACTGTCTTGAAAGCACTTTTTTTTGTAGCGTGATTCAGGTACTTATTTACCTTATGCAGTTTTATAGCAAAAGTTATCGAAGTATCTAAGGGATGGAATCTTAGGACTTTGTGGCTACTGTGCTCTGATAATTTTCACATCAAACATTCTCAGTTAAAAAGTAAAAAGATTCTTTTGTTTCCAACACTATTATACCCTGCAAGCTCTGGCAACATGTGCAGGAGCTTTGGAATTTCTTCTGGAGTAAAGCTTAAACTTTCCTCTCCAGATCCGTATTGTATAGTGCATAATAGTGTTATAACCTGTCTAAACTTTGAGCATGTGAATAAGCTCACTGTTTTAAAAGGACCACTGGCCATGCTTCTAGCAGGTAGTTACTGTTCTTTCCTTTCTAAAGATTAGGAGCATATTCCTTTCCAGTTCCAGGAAGATACCCAAGTGGCCCACCTACCAGCAAGCATGAGAAACAAGAATGAGACTACAATAGAAAGGGATTTTGTGAGCTTTTGGGACCAAGTACACTGGCTGTGTACATCAAGATTGCATGAGACTGAATTTCTTTATATGCAAAGAGCATTAAGTCCACAGGCAACCTATTTGATCTTTTGGTACTGGAATTCAGTGTTAATATTTTTGATTTTATTTCCTTTATTTTGGTCTCCTTACTTATTTTGTCAATAGTACTTCAGCAGAGATGCTCAGACAAAATATACAGTTATCATTGATTTTAAGTAAATGAAGCAGAAAAACCCCTCAATTTCATTCATGTTGTTTAGTGAGAAGTAGAATCCAGTTTGGTTTCCATCTGGACCTTTGCTGACATTCTGTTACAAGCATGAGTAAAAAATCAGTAGAAAATAAGTAGATTTACATGTCCACATAATAAGAGAGAATACAAGTGTTTTTTTCACTAAAGTTGAAGTTTCTAAGACTGACTAGGGAGGAAGTGTCAAATAAAAGGTGTAACTATTTTCAAGAAATATCCCTGACTTGAAGCACACATGCACCTCATTTGATAGTAATGGGGAACAGAGTGCAGCACACACCTGCTGTCTTTTAGCAAGCAGTTTCTCCAGAATTAATGATGCAAGGTTGACATGCTTGGGAAAAACAACTGCAGCAGCTACTCATGGTAGTGAGGCAAATAAAACTTTGGGAATACAGAGCAGTAGAGTACAGGGACTGTGCATTGAATGACTCTGGACTGACACCTGACCGGTAGAAGTGTAGCAAGTGTTTGAAAGTATATACAGTTTGTGTGGGAGTGGATATACTTGTGCGTGTATACATATCTAAATGAACATGTCTGTTGGTGTACTGCCAACTACAGCAGTTTCCTTTCTCATCTCCAAGGTGCCCTTTTATGTTGCCCTTTTGGATCTGTTTTGAAAATGGCATATCTTTATTGGCTAAAGCAGACCTCCTCTTTTCCATCTTTGATGTAGTTAGAACTAAGCAGACTTCAGAGTAGCATGGCACACCTGGGCTGGCTTAAGGTTAGAGCAGCATGAGCAGTGTCAATATGAAGTTCCAAGCTGATTCAGATAAAGTATTTCCAGTGTTGTATATTGTCAGTTTAGATAATACAGTCAAATCATCAGTTGTTGCAGTAAGACATTTCCCATTGTGTGAATTTTCCTCCCTCTATTTTTTTAGCTAAAACATACGTACATGTGTATATGTGCATCTACAGCCAAATGAGACACTCTGTCACCTTTCTGCCTGCTTTTATTAGATCTCTCTACCTTTTTGCTTCCTCTTCCACCTACACAGTTCACTGTGCGAAGCTTTTTCTAGCATGGGCTATACATCCTACGAAGCTTTGACAGTACGTTCATGGTTTCGCTGCGTTTTGCAAATGTTCCTCGATCAACCGAGTGGCGCCTTGGCCAAGACAGATGCTGAGAGAACAGTTGGTAAGTGCTCACATTTCCCTCATGTTTGCAGTAACGGGGCTATATTGCAAAGCTGGCAAACATTTTCAGTTAATTACAAAATGTATTTTTGTTTGTATTCCTTTACTTTTACCTAATTACAAAATGTGTTTCTTTACACTGCTTATGCTATTTATTGATAGTTTGCCTGCTCTGCATATGACAAATTTATCACAAACAAAGATAAAAGAGCTTGTTTCCTTGGAAGCAAAGAATAAAAACTTGCTCCCAAGGAGACAAGTTATTTTTCCCCCATGGAGAAACTGCTCTAAAAAAAAGTGAAAATCTGAAGTAAATAGTCAGAAATCATGCTGTGAATGGCCTAAAAGGAAAGAAAAAGGGAGGGGTGGGGGAATCTAGCTGCAATTAATTTTTCCCTTTTTTATACTGGATGTTTTGCTTTCTTAGAGCAATACTTCATCCCTTCTTCTAAAACCACTGCAGTTCTCATAATCTGTAGAACATGTCTTCCAGTCACCATTTCTCATATGTGTTTTGGAGGTTTCAAAAAAGAAAAAAGAAACCCATCAGCTCGGTTATCCGTACTTGAAACTATTTACTCTCTTACAAAATATGTCAGAAAAATAACTGGTTTGAACTTGTTTTGTTTGTCTGGAGAGATGCACTTGGTTGCCAAATACTTGTGGTTTAGATATTCTAAAATAATGTTTCACTTCATAATTTTGGGACTACTTTAAATCTAAAAACATAACTTTATGGTGTATTTACTGATGTGCTCTCTTGTAATAATCAGGAAAAGCCTACATGGAGCAGCTGACCGAAATGACAAGACTGATTTTTAAACTCTCAGAAGTAGAAAACCTTCTTTTAAAGGCTAATGTTGGACAGACAGTTTTCAAGCAAGACCCAAAACACGCTCTTGTCCAGTTCATTAAGGTACTGTACATCTGCCCCATTTCAGTTTCATAGGAGAATTTCAGTGAAAAGAGACTATGTATCAGATTTAGAGTGCTGAAAAAGAAATCACTCTCAAAAGTCTCATGAGAGACTTAGTAAGCTGATTTATATTTATTTCAATGTTTTTGTTTTCTCAGGCTCTTGGTAGAACTTACAGTGGTCTTCAGACACTCCCTGAGAAATCTGCCATGGTAGCAAAGACTCTGGAGTATTTGGGTGATATATTAAAGTATGTAAAACCCTATCTGAAGATGAAAGGACCTCCAGAAGGTCTGCAGCTTACATATTGGATCATAGGTAATTATTTTGCACCTCTTTTCTTTTAGGAAATAGTTTCAAAGAATCAGTAAAATAAACTTAAAATACTTTTCCCCCTCTATACTATCCATATTTATATTTTCTCTATACTATTTAATGTTTGAAAAAAAGTCATCAAGATGCCACAATTAGTTTTGGTGGGTTTTTTTTTTCAGATTTTCTCGAAGTTGTGATGTCTAATCTTGTGTTTTTTGTTTATGGGTTTTTTTAATTACTCCTGCAAATCAGTATTTTCAAAAGTAAGATGTTTTCACATCTTTCATTACTGAAAACCACCTGTTTTACCTAAACAAACAGAAACAGTGACAAGAGCTGTTTCTGGCTATTTAGCTGTAGTGAGGATTGTCATAAGTCATATCAGTTCCTGAAGTTACAGCAATTTATACCCACAGTGGATCTGTTCTTCCCATAGAGGGTCATGAGATCTTTTTCTATGAGGTCTCTTATTATTTCCTTCCTTTGCCCACTCATTTTAAACAGAAGTGATGAGCTCTGAGTTTTTCCTGTAGAGCATAAGTAGGTGTACACCCTTCTGAAAGAATTCCAAGTATTGAACAGTGTGGATTGGGACAACATGCAGCTTTGCTGTTAGGTATCCATGCTATGGGGCATAGCCTGACTCACCAAAGGAAAACACTGTAGTAATCACCTGAATATTTTTTTTCAGTCATTATATAGTTAAGGTAGAAATGGAACTGCAGCCAAGTAGTCATAGAATTCAGTAAACTATAGGCAGATTTTGTTAGGGCCAATGTGGAGGGTGAAAACTATGTTTAGTTTAAAACAATGGTTTTAGGGAGTTAGGAGAAGGTTTTTCACCCAGGGAGTGACTGGGCACTGGAACAGGCTCCCCAGGGAAGTGGTCACAGCACCAGCCTGACAGAGCTCAAGAAGTGAGATAGTGAGAAGTGAGATAGCATTTGGACAATGCTATCCAGCACCTGGTGTGACTTTTGGTGGGTGTCCTGTGCAGGGCTGGGAGTTGGACTTGTGGGTCCCTTTCAGCTGAGGATATTCTGTGATAAGCATTATTATGACAGGCTACGTGGTATATAGTGGAGTTATGTTAGTGGCCAAATTGGCTTAGGTATGTACTTCGCTTCTTTTTTGGAACTGCTTTTCTGACATGCACTCTGTACTTTACTAAAATGCAATTCCAGCATTTATTCATTAAGTGGAACCGCTGATAGGGTGGAAAAAGAAGAGTGCTTTAATTGTCAATGAATGTGCCAGTCTGACCCAGTTACCTTTCAAAACAGAGTAAACCTTATGTATCTTAAAACAGAGATAATGATTTGCATGCACACACAGTTTACATCATGATTCTAAGGAGCACAGGGAAAACAGGACCAAGATGTAGAAGGCGCATCAAATGTACTGGAATTAGAGTTTTGTAAAATAGTTACTTTTTATATTGTGAGAGCAGCATACTTTGATACACAAGACGTATATAAAATTAAACATTTTCAAATACCCAGATGTGGGTTGGAGCCTTGGAAAATAATTTTAGATTGGTATTTTCCTTTTTAAATTGGTATTGTTCTTTTTGTTCTTTGCAGTAGGAAATGATTAATCTTCAATCATGCTACTGTGTATAAGAAAATGTCCTTTCTTTTTATTTAATAACACATGAAGAAGGTTTAAAAGAAAAAAAAATATTCAAGTGTATTTCGATCACTGCTTCACATTCTGTGGGCTTGTTAAATTATAAGGACACAGCACAAAACAAATCTAAACACCTCCTGTCTGTAGTCAGATTGTCTCTTGTACTGTCCCATACATCACAGCAGTGATAATAGAAGGAGTACTTTTAGCTGGAATGACCATGTTTCTTTCAAAGCAGGAAACTTGGACAACACTATTAGAAGTATTGTTAGGTGATCGTTCTTTTTCTCTATGATTGATCATTGTGTTTTCTTTCACTCCACAAGATTAATGTTGTTTTGCGTTGTTTTTAGAGATGATAATGAATGACTTTTATAGATTAATAATATCTTGTAACAGCCTACTTTTGATTTTGCATTATTTTCAAAGTCTTAAACATGTTTCCTTAGGATATTCCTGTATTTTCAACTCTGCAAACTTTTTCTTGCCTCAAATAAAATGTAAAGTTGAAAATGTCTACATAAGAATCTTGTTTTATTTAATGTGTTTTGAGTACTAACGCTTCTGAGTATGGAGTTAATTTTTCAATAAAAATTACACCTCACCTGCAATAAAGATGCTTCTCAAAGCTGGGGTATTTACACATCAACACCTTTTTACTTTTTTTTTTATTCACAAGTAGGAAGAACAGTCTTAAAACTGGCTCAGAGCTGAGCAAGTGATACATTATTGTGCTGAAAACAAGTTTGTGAACTGAGAGCCCACAAAGAGATGGCAAGACTGTGCTGGTTTAATGGAGTTGGCTGCCCCTTGTTCTTCCTAATCTGCTGAAATTAAATGCAATTTGAAGGATATTTAATGTTTTGCTAACATTAAATTGATGTGTGAGTAGCTGCTGATGGTGGTGTTGCCGCAGTGGTGTTAGACAAATGTGAAGGAAAGGCAAAGGGAGCATTTATCTGCAAAAGGGATGAATGCACACAGCAAGGTAAATGTTTAAGTGCACGTGTGCTGATTGCAGTAGGGTTATGGATCAAGTTTAGTTCTTTATCATTGCAGTACTTTTTCTAAAGCATCTTCACTTGCCTAAAAACCTAATTGTGATGCGTTGAATCAATTTAGTATTTTATTTTGATGAACTGTAAATGGACTTTCGAGTTGTTTTGACTGGGAATTTTTAACTGCCATGGAATGAGTACATAGGAGTGAGACAATTCTGTTCCTCTTGCTACTCAGATTGTCTAATTTAAAATAATTGCTTCTTTAGGCTTTCATAATTTTTTCCCTAACTGTAAATTGGTTTGGAATTTTTTGATTTTTTTTTTTTCAACAGGATGTCTGGTAAAGTTCTGTGCACCAATACTGGCTACTTCCAAGGCACAGCAGCTCTTGTTTCGCATAGTGGATTGCTTGTTGTTGCCACACTCTGTGCTCCAGCAGGACAAGGAGCTGCCTGTGGCTTTGCTGTCTGCCATTCAGGAAAGCCTGCCTCTTTATCTCCAGGTAAATATCTTAGCTGTATTATCAACACACAAATAAGTCTTCAGAGAAAGATTAATATTTGCAGAGAATGTTTTCTTTTTCCCTAGTTGGAACAAGCATTGACTGAATTTACCAAAGCAGTAAGAGTTGTTTCCTTCTTGTAGCAGTGGAAGGAAAATTGCCACCCTTTGGCTTTCCTCATTGCAGGCAGCTGTGCTGTGGTACCCTCCAGAGCTTCTGGTATCATCACAACATATGGAAAACCTTTAGCCAACCTGCTGGTTACAGTGGTCTCCAATGTGACAGATTTCTCAAACAGTGCATCAAGTAAATCATAATATGTAGTGAGAAAATTATTAAGATGACAGAGCAGACAAATATTTTAAGTCATGCTTAACTTGACTAACTGTAGATAGGTATAGATGAGATGCCCTTTCTTTTGTTGCTCTTGGGAACAAAAGAAAATCCTTGGTGCATTATGCCGCTGGTTTGTCTTAATACTTGGAGAATGTTTTGCTAAATCAGGTTCCTGCTGCTTATGATCACATGACTAAAGCCTTCTTCCCCATTATTCCTCCTCCTCTTCCCTCAGTTACCCTGTCACTCTTGAAACTCTGTAAGGCTTGTTGATGCTGTAGAAAGAGACTAATTTCTGCTGGTGAGAAAGAGAAGAGACTGTATTTTGAAAATAAATAAGTTGACATGATTTCCTTGTAAATTTTTGTCTTTTTTTGCTTATCATTTTCCCTTCTCTCTTAGTCTTCATTTTGATTGCAGACTAAACTCACTACTTTGCAGGACTGTATTGTGAAACAATGCAGGGGTGACATTGTAAACATCACTTAAATCTATGATCAAAGGCATGTCATATGGAAGTGAATATGGTTATGTAATGCTCTGCAGTGTTTTGCTTCATTGCTCTGTAGGTATTTTCAGAAGCTGTGTACTTGTAGGGCCATCTGGACAGTGGTATTAGCAGAGAGTGCGAGTGTCTGTTTGCTAATTTGGTATTTCAGTTGTAGAGCCAGTTTCTCTGAAGCCTCCAGAGTGATGTAGTCTTCAGATGAAACCACTTGAGTTGGTTTTGATGTCTTGAGTGTTGTGTACCCTTGTTTCCTATTTTATTTGCCAGATTGTGACTTCTAGACCTCACTTTTGTACTCTTCATCAGTCTGCTGCATTGTCCATGGGCTTTCCAGCTGTGCTAGATAATCTTGTTTGACTAAATATATTATTTTAGATAAACACTGCTTCTAGAAAACTAGTAATTCTTTAATTTGATAAGCACTTTTGTGGAGAAAGGATAATTCCTCTTTTCTCCACAAACGTTATTTTTCCTGGTTCAATATGAGACATTTGTATTTTATTAATAGTTTGCGTTTACAAGTTCCAGTATTTTTAAGTGTTTCAAAATGTTTCATTTATTCAAAAATACTTTTTTTCTATTTTATGTGGAAAAGTGGAAAAAATTCAGATTTAGAATCAACTCAAAACAAAATATTTCAAGATCAGTTTAAAAACAACAACAAACGAATTTTCAGAGATTGTTTGAGATTGAATGGATTCTAGGCACTCTCTGGCATCTCAGGTTATTCTTTCACAGTTGGCTTAAGGCTACATTCATTCCCTTTCACCACCATATGCATTCCCATTTAATTTGCTTTAATGATTCTGTGAATAGCAGTTTGTTACTTAAATGAAATAGTAACTAGCCTCACAAAGCAAACAAAACCCAGAATTCCAAATGGGCATATCAGAAAAGTGATGAAACAGTATATGTGGGAGGGAAGATGTTGAAACAGATTTCTTTGGGAATAACCTCACCTTGACTAACCTAAAGTGCAGGTGAAATATGTGATGAGGCCCTTCTTGGGTAGCTGCCCTGTGCCTGGTGCGCATTTGTGGAGGTATTTTAGTGCAGGAGCCTTAATTCACCCCAATGTTAGCAAACATTGTTCTGGAGATCTGTCCCTGTTAATACTTCAGCTTACACCTTAATCCTTCGGCGGTTACAGGAATCTGGAGACCATGCAAAGCATCTTCTTATGTGTGTGAGCTCTTTATTCATAGTCAAAGTGAAAAAAGCCCTTGACTGGAATTTCTACTCAGCAGCTTTTCCTTTTTCATTTTTTTTCTTTAGTCTTCTGAAAGATTCCAGGCTCCATCTTCTTTTTTTCTTCTTCAGTTCCTGCAGTGTGGGCTTTGCTTGCTTTGCTTAAAAAAACTACTTCCGATTTCAGAAAATATTTTAGTTTTGCTAGCAATAACCTGAAAAAACGTCCCTCTTTCCACATTTTTAACAGCTAACTTAATGTGGTTTACTTGATCCTTTTTGTGGGTTTTAAAGGGGTTTGAAGTCACTCCTAGTAGCAGTTTTTTTTACATAGCCACTGGTGCAGCAGTTTTATGAAATCCTACAGAATTCCTGAATATTTTAATGTTTTAGGACAACATATGAGGCTCCTTCTCCCCACACAGTGTAGTTTATTACTACACAATTAATCAGAACCGATGACTGTATCTCACTGTGCTTCACCACCCCAAACCTATGAATTTATATGTTTAATTTTACACAAGCAGACATAATTGTCCAAGGCACTAATGAAGACTGAATGTTGCAATTCTCTCGTCAGTTTTGACTGACTGTGTTTACTTATTATATTTGTATTTATATAGAACTTTGGGCTATACCCCTGCCTTTTGCCAGTTTTTTGGAAGCTGGTCTGGTTTCTACTATACAGGGATCTTATCAAGAAGTTTGAAAAAAACTCAGTCATTGATGCTGCCTTGTCAAAACAGCTTAGCTCTAGCAACTTCTACAGTAAATTTTGGGGGTTTTTATCTTGCCTGAAGGGTTATTGTCTGGGTACTGTTTCTTTCACTGCATGTCTGTTTTGATCATATTTTATAACCCAGGAAAGATTTTTATTGATATATAATACAAAAATTGCTCTCAGAATTGTTTGAATGACTGACTTCAGAAAATAAAGCATGAAGAATGTGAATGAACAGCCATTTTGCAATTGTATGAGACTGTTCCTAATTATGAGATAGTGAGGTATGTAAAATTTAACAGTAGATATTTCACTGCTGCAAAAAGATATTGAGTTGAATTCTGTGGTAGTGGATTGCTAAAATCTACCATAGGAATTTTCAGAGCAATATTGCTCTTGATGGATTTCTTGGAGAATGATTTGAAGGAATTTTAGTGCACATTTAGTAGTAATATGAGAAAGAACTGAAGCAGTGTAAGACACTTATTTTGGAGAATAAATATTGGTTTAAATATATATTGCAGAATACAGTGTGGGTGCCTGGGATAAGCGCTGTATACATAATGATAGGGAAGGTAAAATACTCTGCTTGATTTATCAGTGTTAATCCTGTCCAAATACAGAAGATGTGTTGATTTCTATCTATATACTGAGAATGGCAAGAGAGCTTCATTCTGAGTAGTGCTTGGCAGGTACACTTCCCAGTGATTTTAATGGCTCTGTGCAGGCTCAGCATTTGTCAGAGATCAGACCTTAAAAGCCCTCCCATGAGCCACATCTGTGGTCTGGTATTTGAGCAAGCTTATTCATACAATTTGTGAATTATATAATATGTATTTAATAGGAATTGTACAACATTAATTGGTGGACAGCAGATTTATTCCAACAGTAGGACTTGCAGTATAAGTCATCATTAGGTAGCTTGGCATTTCTGCAGTGAATAGTTCCAGTAATCCACACTAATCGGTTCTTTGCTCTCCACAGGTGATTTACAGATACACAGATAAATCAGAAGAGGCAGCTCCGGCCACAAAAGGTTCCTGTGGTGAACACACACAGGAATCAGTTGCCTTTCTGCTAAAATGGAGAGCAGATGATGTCATGCTTCTCTGCTCCCCTTAAAATGTCTTTTATTTTTTTATAATCTTAACCTCAGAAGATGGCTAAAGAACACAGTTAAGGAAAAGAAAGCAGCTCTATAAACCCTTTAAAGTTCATCTCTTTGTGGGGATTGTCCTGGGGGTCTGATGTGATTGGTTTCAAATCTCTCATCCAGAACTGCAGTCCAGTTGCACGTGTGTTTCTTTTTTCTCTCATTTGAATGGTAGCTTCCTTCATCTCTCTTCATTACTGGTGGGATTTAAAAGAGGACATTTCTGTGTGATTACCTCGCAATCACATCCTTGGCCAGCATTGCCTAGGATGTTTTGCCATTGTAGCTGGAGATTTGCAGCTACTGTGCAGTGTTGGTAATTTATGCCTTGGGCCACTTGGGATACGGTGTTGTCAGACCTTGTGCAGGTCTGTTGCTCTCTGCACTTTGGAGAAGTCCAAAATAAAGAACACAGTGTTGACCTGAAGTCAGTAGACCTTTTTATCCAAGAGAGAAGTCCAAGTTATTTTCTAATTTTTTGAGATGCCGTTTTCAAATCAATTTATTTCAACCCAAGAAATGAAAATGCTTTTATGAAGGATCAGGGTAGGTTTGTTGGTTTACTTTCAAAGGAAATAATTAGACCTGCAAAAATTAGTCAGCATTCCTTCAGATATCTAGATTCTAATATTCTTTTTATTGCAGCCATTTAGTAACTCTAGGATCATTCTTAAAAACAGTAACTTTTACTAGTTAATGACTGATGTCTTCTTTTCTTGATACCATGTATCATTTTTTGATCCTCAGTTTGAAGAACTGTCTCCTTGTAGCGACTGTTACTGTTAGTTCTTCAGAGGTGCTGCATTCTTCATGTATTCCTGCAGGTATCCTCTGTAAGGCTGTGATGTTCTTTGTGTCCCTTTTATCAGATAAATTAATACACTTTGTCACAGATGTTTGGGTTCTTTCAGTGTTAAAACAATCTAGAGTCTTAAGAGTGCCAGTTCCAATATTTGGTTTATGGAATACATTCTGTCTTTTTGTATGAGCTTTGCTACAGAAAGCACAGGCAACTTTTCTTTATGCCTGCTGCAATATCATACTGAAAACATCAAACACTTAAGTTTACACACTAAATAGTCTGTCATCTCTAACAGTCTCTGAGTCTGCTACTTGCCAAGAAGTAGCAGACTTCTTTTTTTTAAGAATTCTGATACAGCAGCAGCTGCTTTTTCCTACAACAATTTACTCTATGTACACAAAAGGAGGAGAAAATTTGAAGTTTTACTCGAAGTCTCAGTTCAGAAAGTGTGGTTGTTTTATCATTGAGACTTGCCAGAATTATCAAGGAACCCTAAAAGTATGTGAGGTGAAACCCTTAATCCAAATCTGCATTCAAGAGGGCTCCATCTTCTAAGTCTTCAGGCACCTCATTTCTTGAAATCTCATGTTTCCTGTATTTGTTTACTGTGGAACCAAAAGTTGGAACTCCCCATTTCAAGACCTTCAGCTATGCCTCAGCCTGCCTTTTTTTTTTTCTTTTTTCCTGAATGTTCTGTCACATTCACACAGGTATAGATGAAAATGTTTTTGGGGAGGGATCTTTATAGAAAAAACAACAAAAGTACACTCTTTCCATAAATGGGAACAAAAGCAGCTTGACTTGACCTGTTCATTCCTATATTAGGGGCATTAGTTTACCTCAGCAACCATAAATATTCAGACAGATATTCCTCCATTGGATTGCAATGCTAATGGAAGTTTGAAGTACTGTTGAAATTGCTGTCTAGGGAGTTCTGTGCTTGACCTTGTTTTACACCATTATTCTTGTTGGACAAAACTATTGTGAAAACTGAGTTCTCAAGAGGCTTCTGTTTGTGCTGCTGACTGTGACCCTTGAGATAGGAGATCACAGGACCTTTTTATTTTTTTCTTAGTGATTTGTTCTTCTTGCTCTCAGTAATCAGAGGAGGGGGAAGGAAACAAGATCTTAACTTGCTCTTATGGGAACCCATTCCAGTAAGAATACTACTCTTTTTTCCAGGGATGGACCATATATATGTTCTATTACTACAGGTAGAGTTCAGATAAGCACTTTCTGGGCAAGTACTTTCATTATAGATTTTTTTCTCTGGATCAATATAGCTTGTATTGGATAAATCACAGCCGTTTTAGCCTTATCTTAAACAGAGTTTAAAACCTCCTCTAAATCCCTTATAAATGGTGCCTAATTTACCCTAATTTGTTCATACTATGAGCAAATATTTTCTTGCTGGGGCTCAATTCTAAGTGCTCATTTTTCTGCTATATCATTTATACAAAAATGTCACATGGTCCTTTACAAGCGGATGAGATATATATTCTTTCTGTCCCATCCTAAATCTTACCTAACATACTTTGTTGGACCATGTACAGGATTGAAAATAGAAATAAGAGGCTTTTGGGTGCGGAAGCTTTCTCAGGTCTGAAATGCCAATAGTTTTATTTTGAATTTGAAGGGGAGCTTGCATATCCCAAAGCTCATCTTCCAATATATTAATCTAGTGAAAGATTTTTCTCTCCTTTGCAGGCCTAACCTGCTTCTGTCTTCATTTGCAGATCATCATATCTGCAGCAAATCAGTAATCTGTCAGGCATAGCTACTCTGTGTGCAGCAGTTTACACAGCCTTATAGTGAGTGTTTAGCCTACAGTTGTTGAAGATTTATTCAACTGTCTTGGTAAAAATTTATTCAATTCCTTACTTCCTAAAATTTTCTTTTACAGGGCCTGTCCTTCATATGTTGTCAGTCTCAGACACAGGGTGCCTATTTAAATCAGCTCCTTGGGAGCATTATTCGACATTATTTTGGACGATTTCTCCCTGCCTCCCCGACTGTGCCCAGTGCTGGACAGCATCCCCTGCTCTCTGCTTTAGGCAGCTCCATCACAGCCCCTCAGCTGCTCCGTCTGCGGAAGACCACTTTCCATGTCATCAGGTAAGGAGCAGGGGAGTATAAAACAGGACTTACTCAGGTCTCAGATTCAGATTTCACAAATAGCTCATAAGCTCAGGCCTCTGCTTTCCTCTCAGATGATGGTGTGGCTCTTGGAAGAGCCTGGGAGTTGCTGGGCAGGGAGCAAAGGAAGGACAGTGTTTATCAGGAGAGTAAACTGGAGAGATTTGTGCTAAAGTAATTAAGGATAAAGTTCCTAGGCCACAACAAAAAATATTGCAGGGGGTCACATAAAAAGCAAGTAATTTTCTAGTAAAATTATGCTCCGATAGACGTCATCACGTGTGTGCCTCAGGCTGTATTTAGGAGCACAGAGTTGTAGTGCTTAGAGCTGCCACTATTAGCTGTGCATGTGGGGCCTTGTTGCTCTCTAAGTGTCAGGGCATACACAGGTGTGCCAGATGCCCAGGGGACATGGAAAACTGCGGGTGTGGGAAGAGGAAGACAGAGAAGTAGGGATACAGTATTTGTTCTTTGTGCTGTCACCACTCGCACAATGTCAACAGCAGCTACAAATCTGTGTTCCTGCTGCTGAGAGGCTGGCACTTGGTTTTATGTACCGCAGAATAGTGAGCAATCTGTACTTTTTGTCCATACTGGGAAAGGATTTAAACCCACTCAAATACAGGCTTACATCCACGCTAATTGGATCTTTATTTGTTAAAGAGTGGGTATACATGTTGATCAGAAAAAAGTGTCAGTGCTGATCTTGGGTAAATATCATAGGCAATCCTGTAAGTAAAGCCTGTATTATCACATACTGAGGGAGTGAATTAAGATTTCACAATCTTAGTTCTGACACATTTTGGCTACCCAAACTTTGTCATCTTATTAAAGTTATTTTTGAAAGTATGCATGCATGTGTGAACATGGGGATTGAGAGTGGAAAGTTCTGAAGGTGTAATGGCACTTGCTGATTTTTAAGATGTGAAACATTCCGTAGTGATCTGGGAGGAATGTGTTAGAACTGAGCAGTTCTCTGGTTTTCAAACTGCTGTGTGGTCATGAGGCTGTCACGGGGTCTCTACACAAATAGGTGCAGCTTGTTCGCCACTTTGAAAGCAGGGAATGCATTGCTGCTGCAGAGAGGAAAGGGAACCATACCATCAGGATTGTATTCTCCAGGTCAGACAGCTGTTGTATTGGAAGAACATACCAAAAAAATTGTCCGAAATTGTCAGAGTAATTAATGGGACAGAAGATTTCGGAGTTGCTAATATTAAAGCAAGTAAGACCAAATGATACAAGAGCTGTGGGTGTCACAGCTTTCATTTGCCGAGTCACACCAGTGCAGTGAAGTACACCGAGCTCTGAAAGTCACGTTTCATTTGAAAGTTGTAGAAGCACCCTTTACTGAGCTTTTAATAAGGATGCTGGTTTTTAATTGATGCATTGCTCAGTCAACATATGTGCCTTGTTTGAATAGATAACAGTGCCTAATATTAAATATCTTAAAAGGTTTTTTTTGAAGGTGCTAGGAGTGCTCTTGCTGACTGATGAATAAATGCTGTGTTCTCTTTCACCTGTGAAACTTACTTTCTTCAGATTCCATTAATTTGTCGTGTCAAACCAACAGTAGTCCGTATTCTTGTATTCTTTTGTGGAAAATGAACAAATCAAGGTGCTAAAATTGGAACTCCATGTGTTAAAATTTGCTATGTTAAAATTTGCTCTTGTTGAAGATTGACAGGTCACCTTTTATCCTTGTGCCAGACTTCATATTGCAGATGTTTGTGTTATTTCTGACAGAACAAAATCAGTCATTGCCTGTCCTGTTATGATGTAGGGTTGACAAAAATCAAATACCAGTACCAGTGTAACAGCAGAGCTGTTACCACAAGTATGATCGTGAATTTGCAAAAGCACATAAAGCTAAATAATGTAATTAAATTACAGCTGTATTATTCATGTTGGTTTAGGAGTTTGGAGTCTTGATTCCTTCATTAATTCAATTATATTAGGAAGCTACCTTTGTGTTTAGCTTTTAATAGTAATACTTGGGTTTTTAACTGTAATTATCATGGCTCTTATTTCTCACTCCTGTCTGAACAGAAGAGTCAGAAGATACCACCATTCTCTGACAAACTGGGAGTCACTGCTATGACTAAGACAAATAGAAGCCATTATTTCAGCCTAGATAAAGATAGAAATCTATGTAATAGGCCTCCTGCTGAAATATCAGTTATTTGAAGGTATATGGTGCTTGCATTGCATGGAAAAAAACCCCAAATTGTAGACTTTTTTCTGGCTTGCTTTGTCTTCCCAGGGAAAACTACCTGCAGTTCAAAGGGCATGCTCCACCTCCTCGCTTGGCCTCTGTTCTTGCTTTCATTCTTGAAGTACTTCAGAGAACCCAGAGCACTGAACTCTTTGACATCGACTTGGTTCTCCCAGCTGTGTTGAAATGCTTGCTACTGGTTAATGAACTGCAAGGTGAGCTGTTTGTTTGCTTTAAGTACCTCTCTCCACACCTGCAAAATTTCTGCACTGCTGAGCATCTTTCATCCCAGTATTTAAGACTCTCAGATGAGGTGAATAAAACAATCTGGCTAGCTAAACTGGACAAGGCTTTTTTTTCACTAACTGGTCCAGGACTTCTCTCTCAGGCACAGAAGTCCTGCCTCATTTAACTCTCTAATGAACTAATCAATTTCTCAGGAATCTGAAAGCATTTTTTTTCTCCATCATTCCCATATAATCTCCTCCATTAGCAATTGTGGAATTTTTCTTCCACCTAAAGTTTTGAGACCAAATAGGACTAGTGTATGTTCCCCCATAGATGCATTCTAAATGGATTAAAAGTAGCATGTTGCTCTCTGAAGGTATCTTTGAGTCTTTTTTCTTCTTTTAGCATGCTTTGCTTTGTAGCAAGAACATCTTTTATTTTTAGCTACTAAAAGAATGAAGCACTCTTTTCATCCCACCATTGTGTAACAAATGTACCTGACCTCAAAATTTCCATTTCTTGTTGCTAGAGAGGCATTAAGCAACATTTGGATTCACCTCCGACTTCTCCTGGGTATTTTCTCCAATAAAGTACTGTTTGATTCTGGTCTGTAATAGTTTCAAGGACAAGATGTGCTTAGGAAATTGGCTCAGTCATCACCGGTTTTCTTCCCCCTTTTACCATCACAGCCATATCTGCTAAAAGCTGAGAACCCACCTTACAATTTGCTGGGAAATGAGCTGGAAGTCCTGTGCTGCTGCAGCCACCAGCTCCCTGCCTGCCTGGACAGGGCTCTGCCACACCCTTCTAAAAAAGTCCTTGCAGCCCAGTTCCACCTTTATAAAGGAAGATCTGTATTTTGCAACTTGGGTATTTATTTGGAAACAATTATTGAGAAAATAGTGGGAGAGGTTGGTTTTTTTAGGGTTTTTCCCCTTCAAAGAAAGAGTTAGGGTGCATTTTAGAACAATCTCCACCTCTGAAAGTACAGAGTTGATCCACATAGCTTTGAGCAGGATATAATGCTGTGACTACCTTTCTTTTGAATACAATAGCAATGCTTAGAGAGTGTAAGCAGAACTTACATTTAAATAAAACCTCTATTTTCTCTAAATGTTTATCTCTTGGCTTTAACTTAAAAAGACCATAGTGTATTCAAAAATCTGTTTAAAGGATAATGGTGGTGAAAATAAGACTTTTGCATAAACCCATGGCTCATTTTGTTCTTTATAGCCAATCTAAATGCTCTAACAATCATTTCACTTGCATCAAAGAAAGATGAAACCTTTTTTTTTCCTCATTTAAAAATTTTTATCTTCATGAAAGACATTCTCCAGATGGTCAGTTCAAGAGCTCTGCGTGAATCTTGTGATTTTTCTTTTGCAGTTAAAAAAATATCTACAGACATTGTACAGTACATGGTAGAAGGCTGCCAAGCAGGGTCAGGAGGAGAACACGCCACCCAGCTGACTTCTGTATTTAGGTAACCAGAAAATATGCCAACTGGCAGCAAAGCTGCTGCAAGCCAATTGACAGCAAACATGTTTTCTTAAAATAACTAATTATCCTGACATGCTGCATTGTTGCTTGTTTATGGTATTTCAGTAATGGTACTTTTGGCACTGGATTTGAACACAGCTTTGCCAAAAAGCTAGAGCAGAAAAATAGAAGCGAGAGACATTTCTGCTTCCTCATGGATGAGGCACTGTTTTAAGGGGCATATAGTAGGGAGATGTGTTGCTCCTGTGCTGGGAAGAACTCCTTGGGAATGCTGATGGTGCTGTGAAAGATGTGTGTGTGTAATTTGAAATGCAGCTAATCTTCATATAACAAGCTTAGCTTTTTTTATTTGATTTTATGACAATAATAGATTATTATAATGTAAATTATCCTTATTTCATAGCTCTTTAAAATGAATCCTGTATCTCACATGGTTACAGTAGAAGAGCTGCATGAGCTGGCACTCAAAGACATTCTGCAACCCTTAAGCACTGCTGCTGTATTGAGCTAGGTCTAGGTGAAAGCCTTGAGAGAGGCTCCCTGAAAAGAGAATGGGTGTTTGTGAGAATGTATGTGATACATCACTTTCATGGAATGTGTCATCTCTAGGGTGCGGATTTTGATTTGAATGTAATCTGTGAGCTTTAAAGGTCTCAAAGCCTCAGGATGGCAAATGGACATGCCTCCCTCCAATGGTCTGCCCTGTTTAAGATCCAGGGGAGCTTTATAAGAAATACCAGCATTGTTTCTGCAAATTTGAATCTAAATCTTGTTTTGTTAGTCTTTTTATTACAATTATTTATTAAATAAGAAACATATGGTATAGTTTTGCATTCACACAAATGATGAAGTAAAGTGCTCCAGAGCAAGGCAGTGCTGGTCAGACAACAGCAGCAGAATCTGCCAAATTACTTGAAAATAAATGTGTGGAATTTTTAGCATTAGGCTTCAAAACTATGGCTTTGTTTGAGAAAGTATTCCAGGTAGTATTCCAGTGTAACAATATGAAAATTGCTATGCAGCCAGATTACTTGTTCTGATTAGACTCTTCAGTTGTTGTTGGCATGTTCTCTGCATCTCGTTTTGACCCTGCATTAAATTCCCCTGTATCCCCCTCAGGCAGTTTATCCAGGACTACACTGCTGTCTATGATCACCGGGTTTTCAGCATACTGGAAACAGTGGCAGTCTTGGATCAGACTTTAGTTGCCAGCCTTATTCCCACAATCACTCAGTCTCTGAAGGATTCCGAGCACAAACAAGGCCTTGGAAGAAATGCTGCACAGAGGTTTGGTTTTCATTTATTATTATTTTTGACAATGAATAGTAGAGCTTTATTCTATTGAAAGAGAGCAGTGTTAAGACAGCAGCACAGACTCTCAAAAATGAGTGATTTTTAAGTGTTTTCAGCCAGAAATCTCCCTTAACTCAAACCTTCCATGGTTTTAAGCCATCTATATTTGCTAAATATTTCCAGAGATGTTTTGGTACTAGGGTCCACAGAACAAAGTAGAATTTATGTGAAGCCAGGACTTCTCTACACTGTATATTGCAAACAGAATTAAGAATTCCTTACCCAAAGAATTCTCCTGTTAGTCCCTGTTTTAGAGGACTTTATGGGTCTTATGTGAAATTATAGTATTATCAGGTATGGTCTGAGATGCTTGGAAAATAAATACCTCTAACTTAATATCAAGAACTCTCTCATAATCTTAAGTTAGAAGAGTTGTGTGTGTCCCAGAAAGGCTGGCTCCAATAGGCACAGCAGGCTCACACTTCCTCCATTTGCCCCCCAAGAACTCAAGGACAGAAATATTTGACATGTGAATCCATCTAGCATTAGGAGAAAAGGGCGCTGGAGGGGAGCAGCTCTGCAGGGATGGTGGTGTCGCTGGGCGCAGATGCAGCACTGACCTTTCAGCATCCTTTCAGCAAGTGCTGTTACAAAACTCCAGGAAGCTCTGCCTCGTGTGGCACTTGAGCCAAAAGGGCTCCTGTTAGTGCTGCTCACTGGAAAGCTGCCTGTGCCTCTTCATGGTCTGGGCAAGGAACTGGCCCCAGCATCACTGCACATCCTGGGACTAATCAAAGGGAGGATCCACTCATGCCTCACACTGGGGAGTTTTGAGGTGTGCGTCAGCAGGGCCGGGGCTGTAAAAAAGTCAAAAAGACAGAGCTGTGCAAGAATAACTCGTGAGATGCTGAAGGGTACTCACAGGGTATTCATCTTCCATTTAATGAAAAATTTATTTAATTCATTTGGAATGATATTATTCACTTTTTACTATCCACTACCAACACCTGCATTTGCTTTTATTTAAGAGAATTTGCCCAGGGTCAGCCTGATGTATTGTTATATGCAGGATTTCCACATAACCTGCTTTTCATCCTTTGATGGTGTTTCATAGCTAAAATGTTTGTTTTTCTTTTGTTAAATACTGTTAATATGGTAACATTCATCCCATTATCTACAAAATACTGAAAGCATGCAGGTTGAAATTCCTGAAATACATGCTTGGAGATTACTGAAGAGCTACATTTCATTTATCCTCATCACTTAAACCATATATATTACCTAATCCATTGTCGATGTTTTTTATTAGTAATTTCTATTTAGAATGTGCTCCATTACCAGCAGCCTCAGGTGATCCATGAGTATTTTATTTTAAGAACACTAATTTTCTCTCTTCAAGAACACCTGATTTTCTCTCTTCAGTCCCAGACTCTAAATAACACAATATTAACATATTCAGTGCAATTACTGTAGGCATTAAAGAGCAAACCCATATCTATAAAAGAAGTAAGGTTCAGAAGTTGCATTAAATGCTTGTAGTGGTGATGTTCAGTGTTGTTATTGCAGTTTTGTTTGCTCAAGTTAATATTTCATGACAAAAACAGATAATTAGAAAAGACCTAAATGTCAGAGGCACTACTTTAACAATAATTACATTGTCTGGCTTGGAGAGTATTAGAATGAACTTAAGGTGAAAAGTCTCATCAACACATATGCACTCTTCTGGAAAATCCACTTGAGTGACAGTTCCCTTTTGAATTTCAGGTTTATTTTTAAAACAGTCCTTGTCCTTGGTTGAGGATGGTGGTCTGAATCTGGGTCAGTGCTGGGCTGTACCCAAGTGTGAGGGGCTTACATCACTGTGCTGTGGTGAGAGTCACAGGGATTGCTTAGGCAAAAATGAGAGAGCAAATATCATCAAATCTGAATATCATCTAGGCCTTGGAAAAAACTCCACATTTTTAAATAAGAAACTTGTATTTCTCAGCAGGTTATTAAACAAGTAGGCTTCTAAGCAGCTCCACTACACTTCTAGCTGTAAACAGTGAAGTCCTTATTCTTCCTCTGATCTGGCCATGCTAAAGAGTCAAAGCAAACAAAGCAGTTGAATAGGTGGGGGGAAGTTACCATGTTTTAATATCCCAATATCTAAACAATGTTTTTGGGAATTAGACACTTTTACTCCTAGGATGTGTGAGATTGCTAAAGTAACATGCTATGTGTTTTGGTTTTTTTTCACCCACAGAGAAGCCTATAAGAGACTCTTATCTCACCTTGCAGAGGCTGGACAAAATGAGATACAAAAACTGGAAAACGAGACAGATTAGTAGTGTGCTGGTGATCAATCCTTTCCTCTTGGACGTTATGACATTGTTGGTACCTAAAACTACAGACTACGACACACTAGACAAGTTCTTTATCTTTACAATGGAAATGGGTGTATCAATTTTTGTGAGTTTTTTTTCCACCAATTTATGTATTCATTTAAAAAAAAAATCTGTGGTATTTTATTGTTGTCATGCATTTGAAGATTGACTCAATATCCTGATAAATAGCAATAGAAAGATTGAAAGCTAATTTATTACAGATTAAAATATCTGTATGAACAGAGCCTATATTGCAATATACAAGACAGGATTTCAAAGAATTTCACAACTTAGTTCACATTGAATGAGACCTGTCCCTCTTAATAGTGTACTTTTGAAAATCTTATTCAGTCTGTTCTTAAGAAAATCATAATTTTTTAATTTCTAATTTATTATTTTAGTAAAGTGGGAAAAATGTGTGCTCTCTAGTACACAACTTGTTGAATGCAGTGCATTCACCAGGGGTTGTGCCAATGTGATAAAGCTTGTGTTAAGAGAGAGCATTTTTTAAAAATATGTTTATGTTGCACAGAATGTATATAGCTGTCTTTAACTTCCACCTGTATTAAAACATATCAGTATTTCATATTCTATTGTAAAACCTCTCTGTTTTCTTTGTGGGTAATGTAAGAAAAGGCAGGTTCAGATTTCCTGTTCCCTTCCTTTTCAATGCTACGTTCTTAAAATTGACCTATAATTTCCAGGGGTCCCAATAGTCTTTTAATTAGTCATGACATTATTAGTTATCCACTTAGACTAGCTGTGAAAGGTGGGAGGGACAAAGAAGAGAGGACTGACTTCAAATAATACTCATCATTTGATGATAGGACAGTAATTATTCGTGTTTGCTGGGAAAGTTGGATCTTTCAAATGTTTTGCTGTGTCTTTCCAGGTTGGATCTAGCGCTGTAACTTTTTTTACTTTTTTTTTCTCTAAAGTGCTCAGGAAACTTTCATTAATGGCTTTGGTATCCACACTTTTCACTTCCCTCAATAATCTGAAGCTTTCTGAAAATTTCTGAAACTACTTACTGGACTTTGGAGTGGGTTTGCCACTGATGGCAACACCGGTGAGCAGGGTCTTACTTTAAAAGTTGTTCACATTTTAATTTTACACTCTTAATGGGAAGAAAAAATTATTTTTTGTCTAATAGCCCCACAACAATCCCTAAAATTTGTTCAGAACAGCTTCCCTTTCGTTACAGTAATCTTATCAAGTCGAACTAGATAATCTTCTTGCCTAAATCGGCTATCAGTACTTCAGATAATGCAGTAACTAAAAGCCTCTTTAGGCTACTTAATAGTGCAGAACATGGAGGTTCTTTTCATTATGAAACTGACTTATTGAACTTGCATTGTAGCTTCTTGTAAGCTTATGTACCTGGGCATTTTATTCATCCCAGGAGGATTCTGCTTCTGAAAAGTATTTAAAAAAAAAATAAAAACAACCCTCTCTAAGAGAAATTAATTGAGATGCCTTTGAAATTTGAGTCCTACCACACATAGATCCCAGAACAGATGTCTGACTGTAGTATTACTTCCTGAAAGTAAAAGCTGTGATTTTAAAGGACAGAACAGATATTACAACAAAGCACTTAATGATGTGTTTAGTAGGTTATTAAAGACATATTTAATACTATCTGTAGTGGCTGGAAGTTTCTGAAAAAGCAACAGGACTTTATGTAAATGCTTAGCAGCTCCTGATGCATGAGAAACTAATCTAAACAGTTTGGAAATTATCATTCTTCTTTGTCACAAAGTTAATGCAAACAGAAATACAGCATTTTGCATCATAGTCTAGTCATCAACCACCCAATCAATGGGTGATCTGATGGGGCATATGGATGCTTGCAGATGTAACTGATAGTTCCAATAATATTAATGAGAGGAAGACTTGCAGAGTGCTGGTTTATGCTGACCTACCAAGCATATGCCAAAACAGCAGTCCAAAACCACGTAGGAGGAACAAATAAAATGCTGGTTTTAACTACAATACAGAAAAAACCTAAAAGCTTAAAAATTAGATGCTGTATGTATAGAGGATGCTTAAGGCAATAAATTATTTACATTAAACCTCATTACATTACTTACATTAAACCTTTCTATATTATCTTACATTGAACAGTTTGGTTTAAAAACGGGTAGATTTAGACTAGAGCTATGGAAGAATTTTTTTATTGTGAGGATGGTGAAACACTGGGACAGGTTGCTCAGAGAGGTGGTAGACACTCCATCCCTGGAAACATTGAAGATGTTCTGAAGATCTGAAGATCTCAGCTAAATTGAGGCTCTAAGCAACCTCACTCAGTTGAATATTGCTACTTATTGTAGGGGTGTTTTACTTATTGGATGGCAAGAGTGTCTCCCAGTACACTGTTTAAAAATAACTCTGCTTGCATGGATGGACTTTTCCTGCAGCTGTAAATTCCGCAACAGAAAAGATCCTGAAAATGAAATTGTAGCTAGAGTACCTAATTCAAAGAAATTTCATCATTCAAACCCATCTACATAATGAAAAGTTGGTGGTATTAAGCTATTTTGAATGCTGTGATGGTTTAACCCCCAGCCAGCAGCCAAGCCTCACACAGTTGCTCCCCCACCAGTGGGACTGGGGAGAGAATTGAAAGGGTAAAAGATAGAAAACTCCTTGGTTGAGGCAAAGACAGTTTAATGGGGAAGGCAAAAGCTATAAATAAGAATGGCACGCAAATAAAGCAAAGCAAGGAATGAATTCACTGCTTGCTCCGGGCAGGCAGGTGTTCAGCCATGTCAACGATGGCACAGCCTCATCACATGTAACAGTGTAGCATGTAACATGGGAAGATGAACACCATCACTCCAACTGTCCCTCCTTCTTTGCCTGACTTTATGTACTGAGCATGATGTCACATGATCTGGAATATCCCTTTGGTCAGTTTGGGTCACCTGTCCTGGCTGTGTCACCTCCCGAGTACCCCCAGCTTTCTCCCAAGCCTTGCAATATGAGGAGCAGAAAAGGCCTTGGCTCTGTGTAAGCCCTGCCCAGCAATAACAACAGCTTGATGTTGTCAACCCTATGTTCAGCACAAATCCAAAACACAGCTGCATACCTGCCACTGTGAAGAAATTTAACTCCACCCCAGCCAAAACTAGCAGACATCTTAATTAATTACTCATAACTATAGAATCACTGTTTGTCAGTGGAGTTTTAAAAAAAAAATTAATTTCAGTATGCTTTTTCTTGCCCGAAGCCTGGTGCCCAGTCTGTGACCAGAGTATCCTTTTGTTTGGAAATGCTAATACTGGTGATGGGAGACCTGTCTGAAATAGAGCCATCATGAGCCCTGCCAGAATTTTCCAGACTGATCTCCTTGGCCAGAGGACTGTTCCTGGATATATAGGATATATACACATTATATGTGTATATATCCTACGCACCCTTTTTTTTTCTGCACTGTATAGAATTAAGATCTAAACAGACAGTATTTAATCTTTATATTTCCCCTATTCCAGAATTCAGGATACCAATCACCTCTGACCCATTATCATCCTTGTGATATAAAACACATGTCCCAGCACATGATGAACAATAGCAAGCAGAGGGCTTATCTTTCCTTTAGTAACCTTAACAAGATAACATGAAAAAACATCTTCTGTTCAGAATTCTTGTGACTTCCATTAGTCCCATAAAGCTGCCCCCTCTGTTTCATAAGAATTTTACATTTGTTTTTGTTCCTGAGGAGCAGAAACATGCTAATTTAAATTACTATTTGCTTTCATTTTCAATGAAAAAAAAGGGGGCAGTACCTGTTTCCATAGAAAAAGAGGTTCTGAAATAGAAAAAATCATACCTTTTATGCTGGAATAGAGCCAGCAGACCTATGGAAAGAATAGGGTCCTGGCTATCTGTTCTAATTGAGCAGAAGAGGAGCTGCCAATACCATGAACTGCTTGGTCATCTAAGGAACTTTGATAACACTGCTCTTAAATGCAATATAGTTCCCTCAGGAAACAAAAAAGAGGTTTTACTGCACTCTGGTTTTCCTTCTTTCAGAAGCTTTTTGAAAATTATGTATGCAATGGGTATTTCCAGTTTAATCATATTTTAGAATTTTTAACTATTACTTAAAACTCAAATTCAGTGTAATCAGCCCATCTGTTAGCAATGGTTATAAAATTATGTGGAAGATTAAATATCTGATGCAGTGTCAATATGTCCTAGCATAATTAAGCTTGTTTTATGATGAATGACTAGGATATGGCTTTTGTCTACTTGAGCAGCTTTAAAGTGGTAAACCTTTTGCAAGCTTAATATACAAAGGGCAAAGGTATGTACAGAACAACAACAAAAAAAGTAAAAGCTGAGATACTCTATTCATAGGTGTGATACCTTTACAGGGGTTTGGAAGTGCCAGCAGAGTATTTCCACATTACAACCAAATTCACTGCATTTGTCAGTCCATCAAACACTATCCTGGCTCTACCATTCTCCTTGCAGAATGATACCAAAATAGGCATTAAAAATGCAAATTTGCTAATTCATTATTTTTTTTTTTAGAAAGGCCCAGCATGACCTGCACAGGCACTGGTGGAAAAATTAGCACAGCATTTACTTACATGAATTGAGGGTATTGCTAAAAATACTTACTCTGTTCTTCAGTTCTTGAAGCAATGCAACATTAATGTTTTAAGCATTTTAATTCTAGTATTACTGTGAAACTGCTATATATAATCATCTCAATTGGAAAAGCATTCTTTAACTGGACACTTTATCGCCTTATAACATGTCCTTGGGGGGGGAGGGGGGGAACTCCTAATTTTGCAAAAATAGAACTGCCTAAGTCCTTTATACACAGTCTATGGGCTAAACTTCCTGCAGTCTTCCTCCCCTTTAAACTGCCTGCAGATGAAGTGTTTTAACCTTGCCCTCTTAATTTATTCTACATTTTAATTTTCAATAAACAGATGCCGCCTCTTTTCGCGCTTGTTTCCACATTGTTCCACATTACGCCTGGGTTGTTTCTGCATGTGTGAATATTCAATTATCTGTTTCTTCATGATTCTGCAACTGATGTACTAAATGTCTGTACAGGTTTGGGGGAGGGTAACTGGGGAAGGCAAAATTTAGATGAAAAAGAGTTAGAGAAGTTTCAGCTCTTCTGAGAGTCAGGAACTTGGCTCAAAAGCTGATAAACTAAGAAGAAAATCATAAGCCACAAGTAGAAGTCAAAGGATTACAAAAACCTTACTGTACAGAGGCAGAACTGCTGCACACTGGCTCATAATGTATTTCTTTAGTCAGCACTTGGGTGTGAAATGCTCAAGAGACACCAAAGTGGCAGAAGAGGCTGTTGGTGCTGCTGCTTGTGAAAATCGGGCATTTTATAGATTAAAAGCAGAAAGCAGCTGATTCACTTGGTTATTTATAGCTAAAAGCTGATAACACATTTTAGGACTCAAAGGTAAAGTGTATGTTTATATACTTTAATTAAAGCTATATAAAGGCTAGAATATTATTCTTTATGGGAGCAGCCTGAAAAATATCACAGAGCAACTCATCAATACAGCTCTTCAAGACCTTATGGCCCAAAAGTCTTAGCTGCAGATATAAATAGCCTTAATTTGGAAATCTAAGGAGTTCAGGGCACAGAATTGCGCTCTTCCAAACAGGACAGTCAGTGACTGCTGCATTATTCACTGGTAAGAACACCTCTTTCCCTGAAGCAGTAGTGAGTTCTCACTGGTTACAACTTGTCCCCTTACCTTGCACACTCCCAGCTGGATAAATTACTTGTACTGGCATCTACTCTCACAAGGTGAGGATCAGACTCTGGCAACAGAACCAATAATATTCTTGCCTGAACAACTTTAAGGCTGTGTCAGAGGTAGGTACCAAAACCAGTAGGCAGGGTGGGGATGAAGGTTGGGCTCAGCAATGTATGTCTGCTGAAAAGAGTACAAAATTTAGAACATCACAGGTGGATCAGGAGGTCAGGCACAGGATTCTGCAACCATGGCAATTTTAGAAGCCAGAGATATTCAATGGAAGGATGGCAGAGCCAGGATGTGGTAATTCAGAAACTTCAGCTCACCAGGCAGCCTTTGCAAGAGTCCTGCACAGCTGCAGGTGGCAGATGAAACCAGCCTTGCTCTCCCATCCTCATTCCTTCCAGCTGAAACCCCTCAGCCAAACAGGGTGCTCTCTGACTGTTCTTGCATCCACACTGTTCCCTTTCCTTACCTGGCAATAATTAACTGGGTTTTGCTCATCTGACAAGGGCTATGAGGCATTTTCTGAGTTCAGGTGCAGCAAAGCACTCTCCATCTGTCCTGTAGGTCCTGCAACAAAAGCAGAAAGAACCAGATAGGAAAGTGTGACACAAAAACTTAAATGATTAAGAGGTTGCTTTGAAAGACCTCTGTAATCAATGGAGCCTGATGATTGAGAGCCAGAGCAGGATCCTGACACTAACAGGAGCATATGTGTTGTCCTGAGGCTCTGTGGCAGAGGCACTTCTAACCAATATAATGCAACTGCACAGCTGTTTAAAACTGCCATTCACAGTGCACACAATTGGGGACAACAATCAGAGCAGTAGAAGTGTCTAAAGGGCAGAACAAACATGATAAATAACTTTGTTCCCTCTCAGACCTCAAATGAAGAGGCACACGCTGCTTTGCATACAGAAGCTGCCCCCCTCTGCTTCTCAAACCCAGGCCACTGCTGCCACTTTCTGCCTCTGCTCCTAATCCCTCCCCTCGCTCTCCAGAAGCAGCAGTTTAGAAATAATTCCCCAAACTAAGCTGAGACATAGAAAACACACTTTGCACAATTGTCCAGAAGTGCCCTGGACTTAACGAACAGGAAGTGTCAGTTCTGCCCCTGAAACAAAAGCAGATCACTCAGCTGGTGTGGTATCTCTGGGATGAGACTCAAAGCCCCTGCACACATTTTGATTATTTTAGCCACCCTCCTCTTGAAAATGAGACATGTACTCTGTTTGTGTCCCTGAAAGCCACACCTAAGTCAAAGTTTGAATACTTGCCTGGCTTGGGCCCTGCAGCCCACACAGGAGAACAATTTCTGTAAATGGACTCCTCAGAGAGCTGTCCCTTGCATGCAGATTTCCAGGAGATCAAACAAATTAAAACAAGAAATTAAAATATGTCTTGATGTACAGCCTATCCATCTCCCACGCAGCATAGAGAAAAGTCCTGCCTAGATGGAGGCGTGCTTGGTGCACAGAGGGAGATGGTGTTAACAACTTGAGTCAGTGTGCCAGGCAAAGACTGTGCAGCTGCAGCTCTGCTCAGAGCAACAAAAGTGAGAAAGCTAAGCAAGAAAAGAAAATAATAAAAAAAACCCCACCCCCGCAAAAACCCAATTAAAACATTCTAACCTGGTAAATATGGAAAAGGAAAGCTGATGTTCTCCCAGTACACTACCCAGCGGGAGACAGAAATTATAATAAAGTCACCTCCCTGTTATCAGACCCTTTAAAGTTAAAGATAGTTTTGATTAGAAAGCACTGCTCACTGGACAAAGTCAAACCTGTTCCCGTCCAGCAGGCACAGGCTGATGCTGCAGCACATTCCACACGTGGCATTAGCAGGAGCATCAGCAGGAATTTGATAGGTTTGCTCGGGCAGCACAGTGGCAGGGAGCTGATCAGTAGGTAAGGCAGGGAAGTGCAGAGTATCCATAAATCAGAAATAGAGAAAGATTTAATTACATGCTTGGTTAATATTTACAAACATTGACATTTTTGTTCAATATGTAAATAAAACACAGAGATAAGAGACAGGGGCTGCAGTAGCCAAGCAAAGCCAAAACATACCAGGTTAGAGTATTTGCTGTGAGCTGGCATATGCCTGGAGAGTGGAATGGAGACAAGCTATATAAACTGAAAGAATAAATAAATAAATATTGACATTGTTCTACACCTGTTTAGCCTCTGGAGACCAGTGATTTGCGGGACCATATGTTGGACAAAATGAGACTGTTCACTGATAATTGTAAATGTGGTGATCCCTTGCAAACTGGATATTAAAAATATTAAGTAAATGGCACATTTTAATTACACAGCAAAGAGGCTGATCTCCACCATTAAAAGACTGCATCTGCCAGCATGAATTGATCATATGACAGAAGGTAACATTTATTTGGTAGTAGACCTTGGTAAATGACATCCCAAATAATCTTTAGATACTCAGACAAACACATCCAGTTCAGACTTGAGTTTAACCATGAGGCTTCATTTTCTTTGCCTTTTAGCTGAGACAATTTTTATCTGTTCCTCATATCCTATAGGGCTTGTTTGTTTTTTATTTTTGTTTTAATCTGTTCTGAAGTATTTAAATTTCAAATGAAGTATTATTAAATGAGAAACTGTAAACGATGGAGTTTGGAATTGGAAGTCAACACATTTTTTAGTCTTTTTGCCAAAGGTATTGAGTAAGTTGCATAATTAATACAGTATTATATCATCTTTGTCAACACAAACAGAGCTTTTTTATTGTCTTTGAAAGCGCCACTGGTGAATGTGCAGACTCCAAAGAGCAGCATCTCAGGAAGAGTTGAGAGCATCCACAATGCCTGACGAAGTTGCATAACGAAATGAAGAAGACACGCAGCCAGTAGTCACCAGCAGAAATGCACAACGCTCTCACAGATCTGCTTTGACGTCTGAGGCCGAGGAGAGAAACCGCACGCAGGCTTTATAACTTCCTTCCTGCCTGCTGTGATCCCACTTTAAGACAAACGTGTGATGGTAAAGCAGCAGCCAGCCCAAATGGATTGATTGTTCTCAGTGACCCAGAGAAACCCTTCTATACGCTGGGTTTGATGTTTTCCCCCTCCACTTCTGATTCTGTGAAGCGCGAGGAATGCGTCACATTGTGCCAATCCTGTGGTGAGGCACTTGTAGAGTCTGAAGGTTGGGGCACGTGAAATAAGGAGCTGGAAGAAAGCAGGCTGCTATTCCATTGGAAGCAAAGGGGAGCGTAGGCCCATAGAATACCTCTTCCTTCCCCTCCTTGCTAACATCCAGCACCTGCATGGCAAAGCATACAAAATATTTTTGGGATCACACAAGAAAGCTGAAAGAAATTTGCTGGCACCTACCTCATGTATTTACTATTAATCCCAGCAGAAAGATAGTTTCAGATAATTTTTGATAATTCAGATAATTTGCTGTTCTCATCACCCAACCCAAAACCTGAGTGCTCAGGCACCCAGGAGCAAACAATGACATTAGATCCTGGTCCTGGCAGAAGAAAGTGCAGCCGTGCAAGTGGGTTACTCTGCACAGAAGGGCTCCTGTTAGCACAGAGCACAAATCCCTTGTCAGCTCCAAGGTACTTAGGGGGCACAGAAGCTCTATGGAAGATGGGAATACCAAATAAATGACTGACTTAAAGTAAGTAAAGGTATTTGAAAAAAAAGTGGATTTTTTTTTCCTTCAAAGGAGAGAGCAACCTCAGTTTTCCTCAATTGGAAGATAAAAGGGCTAGTTTTTCTGGTTAAAGCCAGGCACACTGCCAACAGCTGAGGAGGGACAGCACACACAGCTCTGCCAAATCACTCATTATATTTCTTTTCCCTTTTATGTGGGGACTGTGTCAGGCAGGCTGCCAGTTCACGACCAGTCTGGGGATATGGACAAATGTCCATTTAAGAAAGCAAGATCCCAGGATTATTTGTGTTTGTCACTAAGCCGTATTAAATGCAATACTGCAAAAGTATCTGCTGATTATAAAGGAGCCCACTGGTGGAGCACAGCTGCTTCCTCTATACTGTGCTATTACTCTATCTAAGCATTATATGCCAGCTATATTCAAGCAAGCCTGAATGACTTTATCCAATAAATTGTTTGGTATGGTATCCAACAACTTGCTAAAACACAATTATACTAATGACCAAAACATGTTTTTAACTGTTTATCTTGCATTATCTTACTCTTTACAAATTCATGTGCCTAAATGTTCAATATAAGACCAGCAGCTTGGCAACCTAATATAATCCTTTCTTCTGCTAAGCCTAAGTTCTAGTCTTATGGGAGACTTTGGAGGTGAAATTCTAAAAGCCAAAGAGTTGGAAGCTAATAAAAATGTTGTTTATCAGCAAAAGTGCAGAAACTGAGATATAAACAAGAGATTCTGTCTTAAAGTGCCCAGCTGGTCACAAAGCAGTGGCTGTGATGCAGAACTGCTTCACTCAGAAACAAGCAGAAAGACAAGAATTCCTAATTTCTGTACCAAAATACCTGAAAGCCATGGATCTGTGGGTGAGCTGCTTTTACAAAAGATGGGAGCAGAAGAGTTTGTTGGACAACCTATTGCCTAGGGCAGGGATCAAAAAACTTCCACTGAACCTTTAAAGCAGTAAGCAGTAGGGCAGGTAACAGGCTGGCTGCACTTGGTCAATGAACAACTCATTAACCTTGGCTGCCCTTCAGAAGCACGACTTGGAAAGAAAAGAAAAATCCCAATATGGGCTGAAAAATTCTTAGCCCCATCATCCATTACTGCAACCCTTTTAATTTTGAACTTGATTGTGTAACTAGTGAATATATACACATTATTTTATCCAAAGGAAATTGTCTTGCCAAAGAAAAGACAATTCAACCCTGGTTTACTGGAATATCTTAGAGGAATTGCACCTATTGGCTCATCTAGAAATACTTTTAATATCTACAGTATTTCCTCTCTGTTTATGCAGGTTCAGTGACTGCATAAGAAATATCCTTAATCTCTCCTCCTCACACACGTTTTCCTCTTTTAATAACAACTGTGCAAAACTTATACTTGCAAAATTATTGGAAAATACTTTAAAAGAAACCTAAATCGCTCACCTGGATACATGCCAAAGGCTCATTTGTCCAAATCGAATAGCCACCAACTAAATATATTCTACCATTGTGGACAGCAACTCCAGACTCATTTTGACCTAAAGCAAAGAAGGAAATAGAAACCATTTCAGTATTTAATTAACCCTTTTAACACCGAATGCTGGAGTTCTGTAATGGGATGCTGGAGTTCTGTAATGGGATGCAAACACTCCTGGCAGTAACTTGACTGTTTTAGAATTCCCAACATGTCAGAGTGAAGGTGAGGCATGGGGGCAGTTCTTTGCTCTCTGCAGGAGCCCTGCCTGCTGCTGCCCAGATGAGCATTGATGTGGCTGAGCAGGGAACCATCTCACATGTGTGGCACAGGGGACAGGCACAGTCCCCACCTGCCCCTCAGCCTCCATCAGACAGGAACAACCAAACAGCCACAGAGGCCGAGAGCACTGAGTGCCCCTCATGGGCTGCCCACGCCTGCTCAGCCCCACTCCTCCAGGTACGAACACGGGGAAAATCACAGGAGCTGCTGTGCAAGTTCATCCCCATAGCAACAGTCTCCCAACAAGTTTGGAAGTTTTAAAGGAAAAATACAGCCTCAAAAAAATCTGCACTACACAGTTCACCAGGCACATTTACTGCCAGCTGTACTGGCAGAATAAAAGGCTTAGATAGCTTTTTAAGGCACAGCTTGTGGAAGCAACTTGGAGGCAGTAGAGAAGAGGCTGCCTCACAGCATTTAGTGGGAGAGGGTCAGCTCCAGAATGAGGAGGGTGCCTGCCAGGGTTTTACAGCTTCAAATCAGATAACATCCTTCTCAAAGGCTGTCAATTCCTCCACATAATAAAATCATTAACTAGTGAGCAAAAGACGAATGAGAAACTAGTTCTGTTTGACCACATGTAATTCCTTTCTAATCTGTGTCTCCCTCCCTAGTGCCCATCAAGTACTCTGGTGGCCTGACTTGGAAACCAAGCAACCCTACTGTTGGTGCCACTCTAAGAACGTGTCACATGCCTGTCTGGAAGAGTGGCCAGCAGGTTCAGGGAAGTGATTCTGACCCTCTACTCCACTCTGGTGAGGCCCCACCCGGAGTGCTGTGTCCAGCTCTGGGGACCTCACTACAGGAAGGATGATGACCTGTTGGAGCAAGTCCAGAGGAGGCCAAGTTGATTAGAGAGATGGAGCCCCTCTCCTATGATGAAAGGCTGATAGAATTGGGGTCTGTTCAGCCTGAAGAAGAGAATGCTTCAGTGTGACCTAATTGTGGCCTTCCACTACCAGCAGAGAGCCTACCAGAAAGCTGGAGAGGGACTTTTTAAAGGGGCTTGTAACGACAGGAGAAGGGGGATTGGCCTCAAGCTGGAAGTATGTTTAGATTAGATATTAGGAAGAAAGTCTTTACTATGAGGCTGCCCAGAGAAGTTATAGATGCCCAGTCTCAGGAAGTGCTCAAGGCTGGATGGGGCTTTGAGCAACCTGGATCTAGTGGGAGGTGTCTCTGCCCATGGCAGGGGTTTGGAACTAGATGATCTTTAAGGTGCCTTCCAGCCAGAACCATTCTATGATACTATGTCTCTCCCTAGGATTCAAGGGGATATTACATCTGGGAATTATATAAGGTGGAGATGACCTTTGGTGGACTGGATGGTGAGGACAGTGAGCTGCAGTGTTTTGCAAGTTCCAGCTGTAACCGTTTTTCCTAATAAGTCAAAAAGAACTTTACAGATCCTGTAGTTAACTAAGTGCTCAATTCATTTCTGAGGTGACAGAATTCCAACAAGGACACATCCTTTTGGGTAATTTATTAAGAAGATGCTGTTTAGAAATATGAGAGTTAACAGATTTCAGTGAAAGCTTTCCCTATAATGCCAGCAAAACCCACTACAACATGATGTTACATGGTAAAGACTTTCAAAAAGGGAGCTAAACTAATACCACAGGCAAGCTTTTGGAGAATTAAAAAAAAAATACTGGTAATATCATAACAAATTAGTTTTGACTGCTTAATTAAACGAAATTTATCTGCACCTTCTGCAAAATTTTATGTACAATGTACTAAAACAAATGTTTTGTAGACCACTGGATGCCAGAGCTGTAATGAAAAGTGTCTTCTTTACTAAAAGTGGTCCCTAAATTGGAAGCATTTGCAGCAAAGTCATGGAGTTCCACATACTAAAGGCATCTAAGGGGAAAAGATGTTTCAGTTCAACAGCAGTGAGTTCCCCTTTTGTACAACACTCACCCGTCAGCATGTTGAAGCTGCAGCGGGTCCACTGGTCGGTGTCTATGCTGTAGGAGTCTATGTGCCGCACCAGGATGCGGTCGTTGTTGTAGTCGAGGTCGTTCCCACCCAACACGTAGAGCTTCCTTTGCACCGCGGCCATGGAGTGATACACCCTCCTCTGCAGCATCGGGCTGCGGCTCAGCCACTTGTTCTGGAAAGAGACAGAGCTTGCCTAAGCATTACACCAGGACACAGCTACGGTGGTAGTGAACAGCAGCACAGTACTGCTTCCTTCTTACCCTTGGTCAGCAATCACAAGTGCATGTACTGGTCCTGTTCATATGCTAGACATGTGAGTTGGTTGTAACACTGAATAAGGGTAGTGGACTTTCAACACATAGTTTATAGTTCTCACATTTAAGTTCATTAATTTAATGTGATTTCTTGCTCTATTTTTTTTTTTGTCTAGCTCATCAGATTTCAAAAGTCCTTTTTTTTCCTTTATAACTCAGTAGCAAATTCTCCTTAAACCAGACTATTAAATGTCTCCTTTGTACACAGTGCTAAAATTATCTGTACCAATGAGCTCTGTTATGAGAGAAGAGAGATTCTTCTGCCTTTTGTTATTCAGAAGCTTATTTGATCTTATCCTTGGGGAATAAAACAACAGGAAAAATAATTTCCTAAAGAATCTTCTCAAATTATTCATTTGGTTTAATGTCAAACCTTTATTTGTGGTAACTTAAAAAGTTGCAACCTTTTTGCATATTTTTCTTACTCATTAAAAATATTCAAGAATTTTACCTGTTTAGGAGAGAGGCAGGAAGACACAGAAGACAAGGGATTAAAAGAGACTATTTTATACCTGAGAAAACAATTGCTCCTGCTATGCCTACCAAATCAAACAACCTGGCAATGGATAAGATTAATTTATGTGGAGGAAGTTAAAAATCTGAGGAAATTTTTTGTGACACGTGTGCAGCAACTCCAGAGTCTCCAAGCCTCCTGCCTTTTAACCTCCACAATATATAGCTATACATTTCAATGTGTAATAGTTGAATATTAGGCATTAATGTTTGCATTAGTAGTCCAGTCTCTTAACACCAGACTATAGACACCATCTGCTTTGCAAAGCCTGCCTGCATCCCCTGATTATATCTTTAGTTTCCTCCACTGCAGTGCCTGCCAGGTGAGCCTCAAAGCACTGCAAAGGCAGTGAAACAGAGGGGCCTGGCAGGGTCATTTCTAATAAGCCGGTGTGTGAATACTAATCAGCGGTGGGGAAGCAGAGGTCAGCGCAGCCGGCTTGTTGGCAGGTAGCTGTGTGCTCGGTGGCAGATGGCAGGCATTATCGACTCGCCACAAAGGCCTCGCGCAGGAGCAGGCGCCGGGGCTCCGTGATGGAGCTATTGAGATTCCGTGCGAGATGCAAGCAGATGTGATGGTTTCCAGTACCCACCGTAAACAATATGCCAGCAGAATTTTTAAAAAGAGCTTGTGTGTACAAACACGAAGCAGACGTCTTTTGAAGAATGCGAGTGCACAATTGCTCTGTAACTCTTCACACGCCAGGCTGGGGCAGCCCCAGCACCGGTATTTTGGGGTGCAACTTTCACATCAGCCAGTGAAAAATCCAAGTGAAAGGTATACAGTGGAGGTGCGGTATCCAAATATATGTCCCACTCACAAGCAAAGTAAGATTACTGCCTGTGATTGCTACTTGGATTTAGGACAGTCAACATTTGCAGTCAACGGTAAAACTGCACCTCAGAAAGAATGAGGCAGGTGTGTCATCTCCTGCTTTCGGCTTCATGCCCTGCATGTGCTGTGCTTTAAAAAGTCAGTGGGAACAACACAGAAGTATCTCCTGGCACAATTTTGTTCCAAATACAGCAATCAAAACCCCTATCCTACAATCAGAAAAGTCAATACTCTTCCACGTGGGTGTAAATCAGGCTATGCAACTCTGATTGCAAGCTTAGGACTTTTAATTCCTAATACAAGCAAGAGGGCATAACTGTGCCCTAACCCTCTGAAAATGGTTACTGAGCCGTGCTAACCTAATCAAAACACATACATAATGCATGAAATAATCCCTAAAAGATATTTTAGGTGCTTGGTTAATGAAATGATAGGCACCCTTGCAGTCAGCAGAATAAGTCATGGCTAGGTAGTACAGTTCTCAATGTATTCAGGAAACAAAAAGGCCCATAACATGCAATTCAAAACAGAAATGCCAATACAAGGAGTGGTTTTTGGGACACTGATAAAAAAACGTAAGTTGTCAGGGTCTCCATTAATCTGTTAAACTCTCACGTCAGTACAAAGTGAATTTAAAACACCACTAATTCAAATGGTCAGCATTTTAGCCTAACAAAATCTTTGTATGTACTTGCCAATAGATCTGTTTGAACCGAAACAGAACATATACAACACAGATACTCACCTGCTTAGGATCATAGACCATGAGTCTATTTTGATATTGTGCAGTATTTGTTACTCCTCCTATAAAAGAGTTTGTACAGGTTACATTTTTTCATATAGCAAAGCCAGGACCAAGATCAGGTACAGCAAAATAACCAATTCTAGAGTTCATTCGCAGATAATAATTATATTACATAACACCACTTCTGCTTACATTTCACTGCACTTCTTAATCCGGTTACAAGGGAAAAAGCAGACCCATTTGTCAAGTATACAGAAACACAAAACAGCATCAATAAACACCCCCCCATACACTACCTTTGCAGAGCTAATTTTATGGGCCAAAAATGAGTTAAAAATTGATCTGTTTATACGTAACAGTGCATTCATCCTTCATTAAGACACAAAGATAGAACCCATTTTTGTTCTAAGGAACATACAGTGTGGGACAGTTACAGAGGAGAAGTGAGCTTGCACCAATGAGAAGGAAGAGGTCAGAGAGAAGCTCTGCCTTACCAGGAGCATGACAGGGGACACCACTGCCAATTAGAAAGCACAGTTCATGCCTGTGCACCTATACATTTGAAAGTTCACACCTGTGCTTATCTATATATTTGAAAGAAATTCTGTACTTAGTCTGCATTACAGAGAGAACATCTCCTTGTTTAGTCATAAACTTGGGTTGGAAGGTTCCTCCACAGTGACCAGAAACAGCCCTACCATTTATATTTCAATGGTGGTCAAGAAAGCATGGTGTAAAGCACCTCAGAAAAGCTCAGAATAGAGTTTGACCCACGTAGATGCTGCAAACCAGCTGTTCACCTCAACACAATAAAGAGACGTTTAACACTCGATCATTCTCTTCTTGTTTTGTTTTAAATGGCAAATTCCACTAAGTAAACATGGGAAACTTCTTCACTCTGTAAATCTTACCTGCGTAAACATGTTTCAGAATGTGCTCAAGCCTCCTGGGGACATGCTGTAACTGCAGCATTGCCACAGTTGCCAGTCCCCCTCTGTCACCACGCAGGGCCCATGGGAAGATAGAATCAGAAATAATGCCTGCATCCTGCACCTCACCTTCATCCTGCCACCAAGTCTCAGCAGAACTAGGGCATGTCAGTGACCACACACCAGTGGCACTCATATTGACAGACCAACTATTTACATTACAGTTTTAATGGCACGTACCAATAGTGGACAAAATCCACAGCAATGAGAGGAAGAATTTTCATCTTATTACATTACATGTTGCTGATGCTTCTCTTTTTGTGAGAGCACACCCTGTTTCAGCCAGGACAGCAGCACAGTGACTTACATTCCTGCTGGCTGGGCTATGGCCCAGTCCCACTAAGGTTGCTGAGTTGTTTTTTTCCCTTTTATCCCTAAGCTCTGTGCTGGGGAATTCTCATTTTGCCAGCCTCCAGCTAGGCAGAGTTCAGAGCCATATTGTGCTTTTTGAAGCAACTCTTCCACCTCCCCCATGGAATTTTAGGCTGCAAGTTGGCATTGGTGTGCATTCAAGTTAAACCAGAGGATCTGCTCCAGTGTGCACCAGCTGTGCTCCAGTTCCTAATGGCAGCATAAGGGTGTGAAATAATAACTGGTCTTTCGGCTTTGTATCATCTGAGTACCGGGAACATTTGAGCCAAAGGACCAGAACAAATCTGGCCCAAAGCCAAAAATGTGAAGGATACATGGAGTAAACATAGAGAACCTGGTGCCAAGGTTTTACCTGCTCATCTGCTCCTACTGGGCTGAGCTGCTTGCTAATGTAGGAGTATCCTCTGATCACTCCAAAAAACTTGTGTGGGGCCAAGAATCAATAGCAGAAACTGCAGATGTATCTATTTTAGAGTCCTTTCTTCAACTGCATTAGCAAGGAGAAATCATGCTGTCACTGGGGTGCATCTCTGCAAGCACCAGCCTGTAGTGGGCACCTACAGAGGGACAGCAGCCCAAACTCGCAGCTCAAAGATGCTCACAGGCTAAGAGAGAGCTGGGATAAGAAGCAGCCTCTCCAAACTGTTGCCTGAAACTGCCACACCCTTCCCATCACAGCACACCTGAAGTGTACACACAAGAACAGGCACTGGAAAGCAAAGACTGCTCCTGTGTCTGATCTCACAATCTGTTATTTGTCTCTACAGTGTTGTGCAGCTTCCACATTCCTAGTGGTCATCAGCCGCACAGACAAAAACAATCTTTTCTAATATCTGTTTTGTAATTTGTTGCGGGTTTTTTTTTGTTTTTTGTTTTTTGTTTAATATATACAGTTATTTTCGCTCCCAGCACACTGTCTAAAATGAGATATCAGATTAATATTTTGAAAAATAAAAATCATAGTTATTTGGATTATTGCCTCCAGAACGTTAAACTACAGGAGACACATCTGAAACACAATGCTGGGTCATACATTTCCATTCTGAAAGCACACCTTAATTTGCAGGGAAAGATGTGAAGGAAGAAGAGAAAGAAGAGTGTTGTTTTCTCATAAAGTAATAAAATAAGCAAATAAGCAAGATTATTTCCTTCTCTTCACAAAGGGGCCCTCACATCAAGTACATAGCTTACATCTTTTTTCCCTGCAATATTGCTCATCTCTGGTGTTTTATCATTACATTCCCTTCACATACCGCTCTTCACTTTTAGATTAATCTGCCAAAATGAGATGCTAAGGATTTGCATACAGATTTGACTACACAAAAATAGATCTGGAATTAATAACAGTCTCTATATGTTTTAATTTCTTCTAGACTGGAGTACCCTTGCCTCCAGCAGTATTCTTGGCTTTGAAAGTCATCAAGCTGATTTGTCTGCTCTTAGGTTATGATGCCACATGCTGCTACACTGTCCCCTGCAATCAAAGTGCTCGCAGAGATAGATTCCATGCCTTCCCCTAACAAGTACATTTTATAGATTGGCAGTTTTGATCTCCCCTCCCCAGGGGGATAATCTGCATCTTAACAGGTTTCTATAGATACATCTGTCATTAAATATGCCATCTTATATCTGCATCAATTTTCAAACTCTAGTTCCTTATAACTTTGAAGTGCTATAGCAAAAGTTTAAAATTTTCTGCCAAAATTCAAATTGAACAAGTCTGCAATGTCCTCTTGAACTATTTTTTTTTAAATACTACAGGCAGCTGGGAAAGGGCAAAAGAGCAGCAATATGTCTCTTAAAAATAAGAAAAGAAGGTGAAAAAGAGTTTAAATGGTACCAAAAATAATACATACTTTCTTAGAAAAGAAAGGGGGTAATTCTGAGAGAATTTCTTAAACTCCTCTGTTGTGTTTCCTATGAGGACAGGAGAGGATAGAGAGGCATCGTAATGTGAGATAGTAGTTAAAAATACAAACCATGCTATTAAATTTGATGTCAAGCAATAATAGCTAATGTGGTAGTTACCCAACAGTTAGAAAAAGAAAAAAAAGGTCTGTCTGGTTAAATGACAGAAAATTTACAATTTGGTCAGCATTTGCTGTTTTTATAAACAGATTACAGCACTCTAACATGAGCAGCTTGCTTTGAGGACTCCAGTTCCTGGGAGGCAAGGAACACCCTCAGGACAAGACTTTCTTGCTCTTACAGACAGGAGAACACCCTCATGGAAAGGCCATCATCCAACCCATGGGCTCACACTGCCACAATAACTGTCCCTCATTTCCTTCTAGGCTGTAAATGTTGCTTTTTAAGCCTTCCAAGACCCGCAAATTCCCAACTCATGACACAGTGCTCCCCTACATGGGGAAATTGTTCAAGGATTCCAAAACACACCTCGTCCATCCCATTCCCACACCTGATAAACACTTTGTGTTATTACAGTCCCCCAAACACTCCACAAACTGCAGTGAGAAACACCTTCAAGAGAGACTTCTAAAAAGAGAAGGGTAGGAGGCAGTAGATTCAACGTTTTCCTAAATGACAATTTATAAGCCATATTTATAACGTGGCCTAGCAAGGTCCCCATATGACTTGAGAAATCAAATCCAGTACAAATCCCCCAGAAAATCTCACAAGTCTCTCCGCAGTCCCCGAGCGCGAGGCTGCGTGCGGGAATCCGAGTTCACCGGGAGACGTGTAAAACTGCATGTTGGCAAAGAGCTCCCATGTGTGCTCCTTCCAGCAAATCCAGGGAATATATAGAAACCCACGACATGTGCCCTGAGGTGCTCTGCTATTTTGAAACAGAAATCTCTCCTCTCTTGGATGTCTGTGTGTTAAACACGAGATAATCCTTCCTGAACATGCAAACCTGCTGCCTCTTACTGCAACCAGCCCAAGTGCAGTGAGGACAGCTGAGCTGGAGCATATTGTCCCAAGCTAAGGAGTCCCCAGGAATAGGCCAGCAGCTCTGATTAGTGCTCTTTGACTCCAGATGCCATTGAGCCACAAAAAAGGAGGGGCACAAGCCCTAGGTATGTTAAAATCATTAAAGCTGGATATTTATATTCAATCTAAGGAGAATCAATGGCGTCAAACCAATAATCCCCATCACTGAAAGGTGTGAGATCATTCATTCAAATACCATAAAAGTGAAGTATGTAAATATATGGAACATATAGAGAGTAAGACTGGGCCACTAAAGCAATTTTTATGCACTTGTTAACCTCCCTTTCCCAGTAAATTCTGCGCCAGCCACAGTGTAAAACTTGATTTGAATAGATTCTGTAAACTCCTATTATTCCAGATCTGTCTTTCATAAAATAATTTTATAGACATTTGCTGAGAAAAAATTCTTTACTTCATGAGAGCATACTGATAGTAAGGGCATACTTTTCATCCCAAATCACTTGCAAACTCAGAATAATTCTTTAAGGTATATTATCACCATCATTCCCTTAGTCAAAATTTCCACCATTAGGAAAAAAAACAACAGTTTAAAAACCAGAAGGATGAATCTTGAATTTTGAAAAAAAAAATTTAAAAATCTCCTATATTAAGTACAAAGCAACTGTACAGAGATGGCTTTTTTACCCCCTTCCCGCAAGCTGAGTTTCTATGTGCATGTCAAGATGTTATTTTAGCTGACACACTTTAGGTCAGACAACTCAGGCCTCTGCAAAACACCAGGGTAACAGTTTGCTTTAAACAAGACTTTTCATGTGCTAATCTCTGGAGCAAAGGGAAGTGCCATTATCCCAAGATACAGGTGCAGGAATGGCCCAGAGCTGGAATGCCTGGCAGAGGCTCCCTGCCCCTCGATGTCCTCAGGGGCACTAAGCCTATACTGGTGGAGGAAGGTTAACGTGGATAGAAAAGGAGGTCTCCAGATTTCCATGTGCACTCCACAGAGAATGCTGGGAAATGGGCACAGTTCAAGTCCTCGCTCTTATGGAAAATATTTCCCCGCTTTTATAGATAGTGGTTGTTAGTCATGTTGAACTCCAAAGTGTTTAGTGGGCTTTGTTTTTCTTTCACTGAAATACTTCACTTTTCAAGCATCGTAGCATGCAATTCGTTTGTGAAATTGGTGGTGGGATCAGAAGTTAACTGGGGCCTGGAAGAATCACCTTTCTATAAAATTTCCAAACCATCTGCCCAGTGCAATATCAGTACTTGTCAGTATTTGTTGTGGTTTAACCCCAGCCAGCAACTCAGCCTCACACAGTCACTCATTTACTCCCTCAGCATGGGATGGGGGAGAGAACTGGAAAAGTGAAACAGAAAATTTGTAGGTTGGGGTAAAGAGAGTTTAATGGGTAAAGCAAAAGCCATGCACACAAGCAAAGCAAGACATGGAATTCACTGCTTCCTACCAGCAGGCAGATGTTCAACCATCTCCAGGAGAGCAGGGATCCATCAAGCATAAGGGTGATTTGGAAGTCAAACATCAGCACTATGAGCACACCCCATTTCCTCCTCCTTCCCCCAGCTCTATATGCTGAGCATGACACCACATGATCTGGAATATCCCTTTGGTCAGCGCGGGTCAGCTGTCCTGGCTGTGTCCCCTCCCAAACCCTCGCCCATCTCCCGCCTCCTTACTGTAGGGTGGGGTGAGAAGTAAAAAACACCTTCACTCTGTAGAAGCACTGCTCAGCAATAACAAAAACATCCCCGTGTTACTAGGACTGTTTCCAGCACAAATCCAAAACATTGCCCAGACTAGCAGCTTTGAGGAAAATTAACTCTATCCCAGCAAAAACCAATACCTTATTTTAATAAATTCTCATGTTTTGTTTTTCTTTAAATAAGAAAATAAAATGAGGACTGTGGGGAGAAAAACAAAAAATAATGACATGAATATGAGAATATAGAGCTCAGAAAACTCAAGGGCTGAACCCTCTTGCTCTGAGCAGAGGGACTAACTAGTTCCAGTGTACTTCTGTCAGGTTAAAAACCCCAAAGAGGTGGTAGCAGCTTAGGAGTCTCTCTGTTACCTGAGCACTACCATCCATCCCCTATTGCCAGTGTGTAAGGTTTGTTTTGTCCATTTTCTTTCCCTGCTGCCTTTGCTCTGATTTTATTATCTATTATTTTTGAATCCTTGTCATATTTGTCCCAAAGGAGCAGCAAAGCAAAGCTGAAAATTAATCCAAATAATAACAGAAATCCCTTAAGTCTAGTTAGCTTTTGATCAGCAAAGCCTTTAAGAGGGCATGGATGGGGCTGTAGCAGAGGCACTGAGTAAGTAAATGGTCAGTGTGCAGATCAAGCTTTGATGATGGCCTCCATAAATAGAAGGGCTAGAAACTTATATTATCACTATTTAATTTATTCCCTCACTAAAAAAACTGGGCACATTTCCATGGTTCTCTTGCCAGCTGGTAGCAGCAGACTGACTTTGAGAGCTCTCTGCTGATGACCTGTATTTCCCAGAAAAAGCAGCAGGGATACAGCTCAGAAACATTTCTAACTCAGACTAATTTTTAATTACTTAATTTTAGACCACATACTTCAAAATTAGGTTCCCTCCTGCATTCCTAATTACTTTTATGCTAACATCTTATATTCAATAATGAACAGTGGATTTTCCAGCAGTGACCATGATACAATAAAACATCTCCCTGTACTATTCCCCTGCCCCTGAATGTACATGTACCACGCGTTACATTCTGGTCCTAAGCAATTAATTAATAATAGAAAGCTAGCTGTAGTTATTACATCTCCATCCACTTTTCTTTTTATAATAACTCTATTCAATACCCAACCAGGTTTCGGTGTGAGAGTACAAAATTCAGATCAATATCTACTGAAGGGTAGCACAGTAAGTACGCTCTCTACCTCATAACAACCTGTCATAATTGAGCAACTCAAAAGTTCTAAGCATTTCTCAGAATCTATCAAAATACAACTGCAAAGCTGGGTCTACCTTATTCCACTGCTGGTAGTATTTTCAAATATAAACGGAAAAATATTATGGATTTTTTTTTGTTGTTGTTTTGCCCAGTTTTAAAGAGTTCATTCAGTAGGCTTCCACTTACCTCTTCCACTGATTCTACAGCTCTATTAGAGGCATATCCTTAAACACAGTATCACACTGCATCATTTTCTAAACACAAGTGGAATTTAAAACACACAGGCATGCCTGCATTTCACCTACATAACTAAGTACATTAATTAATCCTCAGGATAATTTCCCCTTTCCTAGCAAATCTGGAAACACTAAATTTAATCTTCAATCAGCCCTGTGTTTGACTTAAAAGTTGCTATCAAACTTTCTTGAGTTTTGATTGTTTTGTTGTTTGGTTTTTTTCATGAAATTAAGACAAAAAATATTACTTTTTTTCATTTACTGGAGGAAAGACCACACTGATGGATTTCTAGTGCATATGCAATGATTTTATGTGAGAATGCTTAACACCATTTTTTAAAAGGTCCTGTTCTTCATAAATACTGACAAATGCAAACAACAAAACAGGAAAAAAATCCAGCAATCAAGACACAGCAGCAGTAACATCCATGTATTTGAAGTGCCCACTGCAGACACACATTCCTCTCCGCTAATAAAATAGGAAAAGTAGTGAATAAGCAGGATAATGCTCTGAATACACCCAGCTACTAGTCTAACACAGAAATCCTATTCCTGTACTGTACCTGGGTCCCACCTCAGAATTCAGCAGAAACTCTACAAGACTCCCTAAATGATGGTCACTAAATAAAATGACCCAAAGTACTTGCCAGGGATCTTGGTGATTTTCTGTGGTCTGTCCTGCTTTTAATTCCAAAGTCATCATTCAGGACTTTAGTGTATGTGTATTAAAATAGATACCTTCTAATTCTCCTGCCAAAGCTTGGGAATCCATTCCCTTGAGGCACTTAATCCATAGGGACAGAAAACTACACCTGCTAGCCTAAATGACTCACTTTGAGAAGCACAGTGAAGGCCTAAGAAGCTAACTTAATCTTCCATTCATATTCCATCTTTTCACCAGAGGCATTCCAGACCATATTAAAATCCCCAGAGGGTATCAACGGTGAAGATGCCAATCACTGAACATTTACCTCAAGGGCTGGCCCCATTTACTCATTACTTTCCTTAATAAATATTATAACTATGTAACCTTCAATGGCACACTTCTTAGTAAAAGGGGGAATATTCTTCTGTCAAATCTTCTGTAGACAGCACTGGACGTATTCCAAAGTATCTAATACCCACTACAAAGACTAAGGAAACAAAGTCCTCCTACACCATCAATGGAACATAACAACCAAAGACTCAGTTGCAAATGACACATTATTTCAGGATTATAGGGCCTATCAGCCTTGTGCACTTGTTATGGACAGAGTCATGGATGGTTTCTAAAAATGATCACCTTGGTATGTTGCAATATCCTGAAGAGCAAGTGGGAGCAAATCATACATCTGGCTTCAAGTCCTGGAACAACACAAGCTTACAAGTACTTAATTTTCCATTTCATCGTTAGGAATAAGTGCATCATAGAATTACAGAATATTCTGAGTTGGAAGGGATCCACAAGGATCTTCAAAGTCCAACTCCAGGCCCTGCAGAGGCTCAGGAATCACACCATGTGCCTGAAAGTATTGTCCAAATGCTCCTCGAACTCTATCAGGCTGGTGTTATGACCACTTCCCTGGGGAGTCTGTTCCATGCCCAATGAACCTGTGGGTGAAGAACCTTTTCCTGATATCCAGCCTAAACCTCCCCTGACACAACTTCAGACCATTCTCTCAGGTCCTGTTACTGTTAAAAGTACCAGATTATATTACAGAAACAATGTCTTTTTTTGTTTGTTTTTAGGAAGCACACAGAATTTATCATTGGAAATTTGTCCAAAAGTGCATTATCATTCCAGTTCACTGTGATTTATGAATGTCAACTGGAGATAGCACATATGATATCAGCAGCTCTGAAACACAGAGTGTAATGTATAAGATACATTACGCTCCTATACTTCTAATGAGGCTTCAGTCTTTGTCCTCTCCGAACAGCAAAGTTATCATGACATATAAACCAAAGATTTATTACTTTAATTCAAGACAATATTTTGGTGTTTTGTTAGTACCTCAAACTGTGTGAAACGTTCTCTACCTGATATCCAAAGAAGACCATCCACCACATATCCCGCGTGGCACGAGAGCGACCGATCAAAGGACTGTACAAAGGTCCACTTGTTCTTCTTGGGGCAGTAGCGTTCAACTGTGGGCAACACTTGACGCAATTCGTTTCTGCCCCCTACGGCATAGAGGTACTCGTCCACGGCTCCCAGCACAAAGTGCTCCCGGCAGTTCTTCATCGGAGCTATCTCTGCCCAGGAGTTAGTGCGGGGGTCATACCGACAGACAGTTCTCACGGCGCACGTGCGCCCTGTGGAGTGCTCTACCTCCCCACCAGCTACAAAGAGGAAGTCTCCCATGACAGCAACGCAGTGGTGGCTCCTCCCCACAGGCATAGGCGCCAGCTCGCTCCAGTTAGCGATCCCCGCGATATGGACGTTCTCCTGGTCTACGGGATTGAAGTATCGCAGTTCCTTCACTTTACAGACCTCGCGCTTTTTCCCACCAATAATATAAAGAGTGTCTGACTGGAAGCGAGGCTTTGTCCTTGCAGTTTGCCAAACTGGCTGCGCATAGACGCTCTGGTGGTAAGCCAAGGCCTCATTGATGAGCGCTGTTGCAGTTTCACTGGCTTGGACAAGAGGGTGAGTAAGAGCTACAGTATGCAGTGTATCCACATCCATAAGGCCAAAGCGGACGTACTGGAGAAGTTCATCCAGATACTGGTAGCGGCAGTTGTGTTCCAACCACCTCACAGCCAGCTAAAAGTGGGGGGGAAGGAAGGGGAAAAACAAGACACATATTATTTGCATACAATTCTGTCAAAAAATGGTCCTTTGAAATTTGCTCGCATTACAAGTGCAGATATATACTTGGCTCAGTCGTGGTGCAGCTGCGAAAGCCTGTTAGTCCACACAAAAAGATACAGTGTATATACAAAAGCATTCTATTGCAACAGCTCCCCTAAACATTTTCCACAGCATTATTGGCTATACAATACTCTCGTTGTGCAATATGTTAGTGTTGTTGGAGACCGTACTATCCCTGAATCAAGCTGCTGGAAAAATAATATAAACAGAGAGGTTATGGAATCACTGGACACCACATGTACACTAAAAAGAAGACTAATGTCAGAAGATTACAAAGAAAAGCCTTTAGTGCCCTCCATATTTTGTCCTATTTATGACAAAATATTGAAGAAATATAACACATTACATACTGAATCCTTAAATGTTCTTTTTCTTTTTCATTTATTTTATTTATAAAGTGGAGAAAGATTTAAGGGGACTAAAAAATTAAGTCAGAGAACGGAGAAGCACAGAAGCGGCCCTGCTAGTTTAGGGCAGATAGAATGCAAAAATTCAGCAATTGCAGCTAGTATCAACATTAAAAATTCAACATAGCATTCAAATCACATAAAGCTTACTGAATCCAACTGGTCCTAAAAAGTGGTTAGGAATGGCCTAAACCATTTCAAGAATTGTTTTACAAGTTATTCTTGAAAACAAGTAATGAAGATACCAAAATTTCCTCAGGAAAACCATTCCCATGGTCTGATATTCTCTCAGACAGATTTTTCCTCTTACATATGCAAAAGCTTCAAACCCTTAAACTCATCGCTCCATTTTCCACTTTTGGGGTTATATTCCAGAGCAACCCTTGAGAATGATTCATCTATACAGCATGAAAAGGATTGTGTTACCTTATTTTTCTTCTCCACCTCAGATGCATTTTAATATTGGCAAGAGTTTCCTCTTCAGTGAACGAAAAAGTATTTCAAGGCATCTTAGGTCATACTTCCTAAATCTCTGTTGCTTGGCTCACAGTTCTCTGTTATTGAAATTGTTACTGTTTGCTGTTGAAAACTGGATATAATCTTCCTCTTAAGGCTGTAGTAGTAGTGAATAGGTTGGAAGAATCTCTTTGATTGTAACAATCTATGCCATTCTTGCTTGTACATCACCATGTAAGACTGTCAGTGCACTATGATATTGCTGATCCATATTTAAGCTTATGACTGAGTACTATTATCACCTCTTTTTTTTGTGTGTGGCTCTTTGTTTGTTTAGGGTTTTATTTTCTCTGCAGAACTTCCACAGAGTGACATGCTTTCTCTGTCATTACCAAACTCTCCACAATTACTTTTGGCCACTGCTCCAGTCAAGATCATTCTCAAGGCAAATTGTATTTTCAAAAGTGCTAGAAAACCATTTCACCTTCTGATTTTCTGAAAACATAAATCCCTTATTATTCTTTCACCCAAGTCATTATAAAAGACATTTGACTAGGTCTGGATAAGGACTAAATACTTGATACTTCAAATCACTTTGACACAGAACTCGTGGAGTAGGTGTTTCTACCAAGCTGAGAAATAAAAAAACTTTCAGCAAAATCTTATGGCTATGTACTGTTGTTAATGTCACACAAGGGAACTGAAAATTAAGACTGCTCTTATTCATGGCTTTCATACATGCTGCATTAAATTTACTACTGTTTCTGTATTCTGTCAGAGAGGGAAGATGGCAAACCAATACCACCTTCTTGTTAAGATTAATTTGAAACACTTTTTCCTCACTGTGAACCCCTGTGAAACAAAGAATCAATGAAGGGCATAAAAAATACAACAGTAGTTCAGTCAGTTAAATGCTGTATTGAGTTTCAAATACATAGTATAAATATTTTGACTTCCTAGTAAAAAAGACAATAATTAAATGCATTTGAAAATGTTTTTGGACTTGGAATCATTGAGCTTTATAGTCAGGTGTTCTAAGTTCAAGAAATCCCTGTGTCGGGTGTCTCCTACTGTATTGTATCAGGCAACTTCCTACTCTGTGTCTTTAGCTGTGTGAATGATTCCTGAAAGGCACTTAGCTATCATCATTCAGGCATTTGCAATTGAGGAGAAATTCAGGCTATCTTCAGCATATATCACCTAAATGATATGTGGGTTACTATATTGAGATAGAAGAATTTACAAAAACTGAGTTCTTATGTGTCAGCACTTGCATCCAACAGACTTACTTTTGGAACTATAAGTTAATGCCTTTGCTTGCATCTAAAATGGCATCACAGAGGTATCACTTGGGCTGCAATGACAGAATTTACAGACTCTGTAAAAAGACAGGCACTAATGTAAACCAAGACTTGGTAACCACAAGTCCTTTAGAGGAAGTTTAATATTAATGCCTTATTAATATCTTAGAACTTCATCCATCTGCTTTCCTTTATTGTCCTGTCTTTGGTCCCCAGTAAATACTGTATAAACACAGGAGCAACATCACATACATTCATAACTTCAAAGAAATGGTACCTGCATTCATTTCTGGATATGGGACATGTGATGATCTGCACAGAAATCATGGACATCTCCATTACAACACATTTTCTCTGCTGTATGAAGTTTGGCATATGCAACTTGGTTCATACTGAGCTAGGTCTCTAGTGAGAATAGTCCTGGAGTTGTAAAAGAATGTTTCACTGAAACCAGTAGTGTTTAAGTTTTCCCTAAGCCACTACAGCAATGGTTGCAAAGTGATACAAAGACTCTGTTGGCACTCATATGAGATGTACAATCCATTCTGAGTCTTGAACCTAAACCTTCTCCATCCATTCTACACTATTTTATCCCCACTAATCCTGCATCTTTTTTATGAAAACCTTTGAATCTTTCCAAATCAAGATTATTGCAGGCTGCCTGGGATTCTCTATGTGCTGCACCTCAAGGTATCTTTGGCCTACATTACTTCCACCTTTCCCCTCTGACAAGCAGCTGCAGCACCAATTGGGAGGGCAACATGAATCCCAGGCTTCTCTTGTGCAAGTTGTTACTGGCTCTTACCAGACTCCATGTCTGAGGACAATTTGCAGTGTAAGACCTCATTTTGTTGCATGAGTTTAGAAAGCAGGGCTAGGAACCCTGTACACTACCTGGCCGCTCTGTAAGCATTTGACAGGACACAGAAAAGCTTCCTTGAGTCTTAGGGAAGCAAGAGATGTCTGTGAATCACAATGTGTTTAGAAGCTCCTGTCCAAATCAACTCATGCCACTGTTTGAACACAATCTGACTACAGTGCCCTGCGTGACCCACACCTAATCTGTGACACTCCAAGGCAGAAAAAAGGCCTTAAGAGCTAAAAGCTATACTGCTTTTATCACTTGTCTTGCTATTTGTGACAATATCTGTTTGAGTCACTAATTAAAAATCAGTGCTAGGAATCTAACCTGCAAATGTAGGTATCTATATCTATATTTAGAGAATACAGGACAAACTCCGAAATTGTTACACAAGGCTATGGAACAGTTCGTCTGGTTTCAGGAACCTCCACCAACCAAGCCTTAGATTTCTACATTGGTTTTGCAGCACAGTTACCAGGCTCTCTGCCAGAACATGATGTCTCACACTACGGAGGCATGAAAGAAAAATTGGTTGTGGGTGAACAGTCTAACAGCTATTGAAGGGCTGAAAATTTTTAAAAGAAAGAAAATCAGATTCCCAAACAAGTCTTTCAGTTGTAGTAGAAGTAGTCACTGGTGGACTGCAACACAGTTCTAACTTTCCTTCAGTGCAAAGGAGTCAAATATAACTCTCATCAACATATGGCAGACACAAACTTCCATGTATGAGACCAGCACACATCTCTATATTTATCAACACAATTTGTAACACCTTTACTCAAGTTTTGTTTAATCTAGACCCAATAACCTGGTGCCTACACAAAAACTCCAGAACTCACCCCATCTATATGCTGATTATAGTGCCTGTGTTTTTGCCTCTTTGGCAGTAACAATTAGAGACTATAATCAGTATTGGCAAAATAAACTCAAAGCCATTATAGACTTTATGATGCTGCAAGAAAAGACATTCTGGTTTCTCTAAGGAAATACCAATAGCACTTGAAATTACAACTGTGTTTAAATGCTGACAAGCAAGCAAAAAAAAAAAAAATAAAAAAAAAAAAAAAAAAAAAAAGATGATCCACAATTTTGAGGTTTAAAATATTTGTATCAGCGCTAAATAATTTACAAAAATAAGGAAAGACTCCTATTCCTACTGCCATATAGGCAAATTCTGTTTGAACTGCTAGAAGCTTCTTTTCTATTAATTTTAATGTATCAGCGTGTGAGTAAAGGAAGCTACAGCCTAGTGCCTATATCAACTTTAATAAATAATACATTTTGCCATATTCATCTTCTAAACTAAGTAAATGACAAAAGTAGACCCTCAGAAGGGCAGGATTTTCAAACCAGAATAATTCTGTTGCTCTAATGCCTTAACCCAAAGGATTTTTCTTCTCCAAGGTTACATGATGTGATTTAGCAATGGAGCGCATTCTCAAAACAGCAGAAAATAGATGGAGAAATATGTTGTGGCACAGTTGGTGCACACATCAAAGTACATCTGCATGTTGGACAGCAAGTTCATTGTTTTTCCAACACCTGCTTCTGCTTCCAGCACAGTGCTTGAAACAGTCCCAGTCACACAGGCTTGGAGCACAGTCCTTCCCTCCCTGCTGTTAATGGTTACACACCACACACATCCTACAGCCAGAGAGCCACAGAGGCAGAGGAGGCTAAAGCTGAACTAGGAATTTCACTCCTGTTGAAGATAACCCTGCAAGAAGTAGCTACCTGGTCCTTTGGGCTGCCAGCTACCCCAGGGAGCAAGAGAGCCCCTCACGCCTGTGCCTTGTCTGTTTTGCATCCCTCTGTAGCCCTTCTCAAGCCACTCTGCTGGGAAACGTGTCAGACCTTCACTTGACACCACACCAAGATTTCAAATCAGAAAAGCCAAGCTACTCCATGAGTGCAAAAAAGCTTGACATACTCATATTTTTTAGACTCAGGTTCACTTAAAACTACTCTAAGTCACAAAGTTAACATCAGCAAAAGTTTCTGTTGACAGAGTATGAAGTCAAAAAGTGACACCAGGGGAAAATATGAGGGGGTTGGAGCATTGGTTTTTTGTGTGTTTTGTTTGTTTTAGCAACAACAAACAGAAGGAAACAAATTTTCTCAGGTTTTAAAACAATTAATTCACACTGTCTCATTAAGACAAATGGAAATATTAATTACAATAGCCTAGTAAACGTTCTTTAGAAGACATTGTTTAGAAGAAAACAAAATTTGAAATATGGAAACAAACTTGGAAAGATGCATCTTCTTGGACCAAGATCAGATATGTGCAACACAAATGACCCAATTTGTGTGTGAGAATCTGATGATGATATTAAATCAGGGGAAGAAAAAGAACTACAAATCTCACCTGATCAGTTCTATTCCTTAACAGAAGCAAAAGTTTTGGCCAGGAAAAAAAAATCAAATTAATATCTGTATTCTTAGCATATTGGACAGTGCTATAGACCTGATTCTATTGATTTTTGAAGCCAAGAAGAGTCATGAAAACAACATAGTTACTACAGCAATCATCTTAGAGCACCACCAAGGGAACTTCAAAAAGTAAAATTTGGACTTTACTATTTTGGTCTTTGAAGCACTAGGAATATGTATTTTGGCTGTAAACTTGCACATAATTTTGCCTTTTATTAGATTCTATCTAACTCAGGAAGTCTGAGGTGTTCCAGACTGGGACCTCCTGTCTCAAAACTACATTTCAGCTGGCAATTGTCAGCAACACCCCACTCTTCAAATTTCAAGTAGAGGAGCAGAATCTCCTGGATATAAATATAAACCGAGACATTTACCAAAGCTCTGAAACAAAGTCCACTGAGGGCTAGAGAAGAACATTCACCTAATCTAAAATGAACAGGGATTTCCAAAGGACATGAATTTGGATCTCTAAAGGATCTTTGTCATCTTCTCTCTGTCTCTAGAGGCTACAAAGGACAAAATCCAGGGGATTTAGAATATTCATTTAACCATTTTAAGCAGGATGAACTAACTTGGTCTGTATTATCCATTTAGGAAGAAAGATGTAAGAATTGTTGCTGAGGGAAAAAGTCCCACCACACAACAAAACACACAGACAATTTTTCAAAGCCATGAGTTCCACATGAATATTTTTAGAAGTTAGTAACCATGCAGCACAGCCTCCAGATTCACCCTGCAATTTTATCAATCAGGTACCATCTTACAGTTGTGGACAGCATGGAAAATACGTGTCTTGAGCCTAGATACAAGAGAGCCTTAAAGACAGAAATATTTTTCTTCTTTTTATTTTGAATTTAAAATGTGCATAAAAATAAGACTCTAATGAGCTGCATGTGGAACAATCAAAATTATGAGGTATTTGCATTTCTTTTGCACTTTGAGCCAAACAACTACAAAATCATGCATATGATTCTCTCAATCTGAACACAGTAAATATTAATAATCTACGAATCAGCAATGAAATGCCTTTTGCCCCTGAACCCTAAAGAGAGACTTTCTAACTCAGAAGTTGCAGTACAGTGACTGAGACTACATTTACAAGGCACAGAGCTAAGGCATATGCATGCGGCCTGTGAAAATAAAGCTGTGCCATCCCCCACCCTCTTTACATAGAGACATTTTTAAATTACCTGTTTGTCAGTTTTACAAATGTGCATCTACATAAGCAGCTCCCTGAGTGGCGCTGTGTTAGCAAGCAGGCGTGCTTCCATTTGCACATTTGGATTCTACAATCAGAATTAAAACATTTGCTCTGTACAGGGTGAGCTGATAAACAGGGATTTTAAATTTTCCTTTTTTTTTTTTTAATGTGAAAAATGAAAGAAAAACGTTCCTCTAGATGTATTATGCCTTTGGGCTCCATGTGAGGGAAGCAAAAAAAAGACAGAGAAAGCTACTGTGAAGGTCACAGAGTGAAAGAACTTCCTCAGGGCACAGAATAAATTAAATCCCAAGGAAAAAATAAAATGTGATTTCCAGAGTGTGAGGCACAAACTCAAAATGACAATGATTGACAGCCAAACTATATCCGTGCAATATCGAAGACTGCACGTTCTCATTTACCTCAGTGTAGCCAGCAAGCGCCCATTAAACATCCGTCTGATGCCCAAATTAACCTTCTTGGAAAACTGAAAGAGGCACAAACTATCATAATCAACCTTTCATTATCACAGCAGCCTCTAGTTAAAGGGTCAGAATAATTGTGCCATCAGAGCCCTGATTGTTTTCAATCAACAGACGACTGGAGTGACAGCTCAGTGATGGAGTAGTTTGATGAAACCGCACCAGGCCTAATCAGAGCAGATGAAAGGAAGGCATGATTGGTGCAAATGAACAGTCGTGCCTCTCTTTTTCATTTACAATCTGAAATTACTCTTAAATTTACGGGTTTTTTTCTCCCTTATGAGTACCTCTGAAAGAATGTTTGACTTATTATGGGTTCTGACAGTGCAGAGTTATAAAACACAGGTAGGGTTTTCAGCCCAGGCTTTAAGTGGGTATTCAGCATAATTTTAACAAATTCACTCTTGAAAAGCACAAAATGACTAAAGACTTCCAATGACCTAACCTTTCAGTGCTGTTTGATTAGCAGAACAATTTATCACAGTTCACATTCTTCATGATAAGAGAAGATTAAAAAAAAATGGGCAGGGATCGCTTTCAAATGTTTTCTCTTAGCCAATATATTTATTGTATTATTGCTCTCCCATTCTCTCTCCTTCTCACACACACACACAAAAGAAAAATATAAATTAGAGAACACTGCATTAATAACCCTTTTCGTCTTTGAATGAATAATAGAATCCAAGCAAGGGTTTGTTTGGTGATGAAAGCAGAGACCAATTATCATGCCACTGACAGCATCAATATTTAGTTTTCTGGTGGGTTGGGTTATTCATACCCACATTTTAAAGGACGGGAATTTAATCAATCCCACTAGATGTTTCTTACCTTACTCA
>VXBU01003138.1:25175-120427 GCA_013400315.1 Bombycilla garrulus | reverse complement strand
AAAAAAAAAAAAAGGAAAACACGCAGGGGCTGCTTACACAAAATTTGGATAGAATTAAAAATTTGAGTTTCCTGAACCTCCTCTGCTGGGTTCACTTCCTCTCCCAGACTCACCCTGCTCCACCCATATGGCTTCCCCTTCTCACAAGGCTGCTGCAAGGAAGGTAAAGTAAATAAAAATAATCTAATTGAATTGTACCTCTGAAAGAAGCAAGTATTTCAAGTAGCGAGTGGAGAACAAACTATTGTTCTGTGATCTTGGTCATCATCAGATGTTCTTTAGTTTGTCAAATATTACAAAATTCATACAAATGTTCATGCTAGCACAAAAAAGCAGCTCAGAAGCCAAGATTGAGATTTGCCTGAAAGAGGAGCAGATACAGAAGTTTGATCCAAACACCAAAGTCTTTCAAGAAATTTTATGTCCTGTATCTCTTCTCACACTACAGAAGGGAAGTTTTACTTTCTTAAAAGTTTGGAACTATAGGCAGAACATTCACCTAAGTGGAAGTGCACTCAGCAATGATGCTGTGTGCAGGCTTGCACATCCTTACTGACACACAGGATGCCATTTACAGTTATTGAAGTCTATACTTTTCCAAGTATAAAGACACTGTTTATGAAACATACATATATATTTATAGTGAACTCTTGGTGATGAACCGAAAACATTCCTTGCAAACCAGTGAAGAAGGGAAGTAAGAGGAGGTAGGGAAGCTGCCAACACGTTTTGTTGGATGCAGCAGAAAGAAGACTCTAAAGTAAACATTTCCCTGCATAAAGAGAGGTGTCTCAGACTCACATTTCCCCACCACAAGGAACCACTGCACACAAAGATCCTGTCATTCTGCTATTTGTCCCCAACCCAGCCAACTGCACACTATCACTAGACCTCTGCTTCAGCAGGGGCACTGGCATTGTGTACACAGGTGCCCCTGAAGTCCGTTTCCAAACTCAAGACTGAGATCACTGCTGGCAGGATCAAAAAAATATGCATCCTTCCAGACCCAAATATTATCACTGTGATGCAGTCAGACTCTTAGTTTCACAGATGGACAGGGCTTGGAGGACTGAGGGATTGGCTCAGGCAATAGGAAGGGAAGCCAAATATAAATGAATTGACTTCAGAAAATACACAGCCCCAAAGAAGATAAAGCAACACCCAAGGTTCATTTTCTCTGGAGAGTCAAAGCACTTGTTAGAATATGTCCTCCTGACCTCAGGCTCCGCAAAAGCTGCAGTGGATTTGTCCAGAGTACTACACAGGGAACTCTTGGTCTAAATAAGAAATGCTATATCTCCTGCCTGGTTTGGCATTTATGTGATGCCATGGTGACAACCTGCAACTTCCAGAACATGAGCTCTGCAGTCTGTAAATCACTTTGCAAGAGGCAGAAATTTGATTATGATCTTTCAGCTGAAAAACGCTGCAGCAAGCAGAGTTATTGGTTGAAGTCTCTAGCACCAAAAATAATGCATTTCATAATATCAGACCATAATTAAAGCAGAGACAGATAATGCAGGTGTATTAAAAACAAACATTTATAAAAATGCACAGCATTAAAGTGAATCCTAGTGGATTAAAAATACTTCTCAATTTTTTTTCAAGTGCTGATAAGATCTATCTCCTTAAAGCATTTAAGCAGTAAAGCTTCCATCACCAATTGCTGCTAGACAAAAATATTGTCCTCTACAATGTTTCAACAGGCGCAAGGAGGGTAACACAACCTACAACATCTTTTGCAGATTTCTTACTCCTAATCAAACAGTGCCAGGAGTAACAATTTTAACCCCTGTATTTCCGTCCCAGAATTTTTTAATAATTGTTTCTGCACAATATCCTTGTGAGAAAGACAGGAATTCTTTATCCAAAGACAAACTCTCCACCAACCAAGTACAGTCCCTTTCATTGTCAGTTCAGTGCTTTACTGCAGGCTTCCTTTGCCCCTAGTGCTACATAATCATAGTGGCCTTCTCAAAAGGGACATTCTTTTATGAAAAAGGTTTCGGAAAGACAGTGCTAGTTTCATTTTTCTATGTATGTGTTTCCCATGAAATAAATAGAAAAAATGCCAGTTTTATAATAACAGTAAATAACAGAATGTATGTGTTCAGAATTGTATTCACTTCTTTTATACACTTTCTCCATTTATTATATTTACTGGCCATGAGAGTAAGAAGTTTACCTAGAAGACATTGATTAAACGCAATAAAGATATTCCATCTTTTTAGACTCAAAATGAAATAACTATGATCACAAATCAGCTTTACAAAAGGCCAGCTGAACTACATTAATATATAACATTACATATGGTAAGTAATCATATTAAAGCAATAAGTTGTTATAATAGAAAAAGTGAACTTCTCATCTACTGGAGCTCAAAGTGAAGTAAGGTACAGACAGAAGGTAAACTCTCAGCTGTTTTAAATTATCACAGCTCATGGAAGCTTGCCCTTTATAACTTCTGGGGAATCTAAACTTCAAAATTATACAGAACGTTCCTTCCAAGTATCTAAAAGCAATTTATAAACAGTAAACCTCAGGCTTCCCTGAGAGAAGTTTACATTTCAACCACTTTCTCAAAATGGGAACTAAGAAAAAAATTAGATGTTATAATCAAAATTTTCTGTCCCCTCAATCTGTCCAACTGAGTCTCTTTATTCCACTATAAAAAATCCCGTGGAAATTTTGGTGCTCATGTCACAGAACAAAGTCTGGTGATATGCAGGTATCTGAAAGTGAAGACAGAACAGTTCCCTAAGTATCATCTGCCAAAAGTACTTGAGATATTTTTGCAGCTGAAAACTGCACCTCCACACAGGCAATAAACATTGCATCCTTTCTTAACCTCGGAGCAGCAAAGACAAAACTGTCCCATAGTGTGCTTCAAGAGAAGTCTGCTCTTGTGCGATCAGGTCCCCAAACCATGGGGGAGTTTCCTCTACAATCACTTGGAGCTCCTCTACCAAGGCAGATTTACAAATGTGCTTTTCACACCCAACTTGTTCTTCTACTGCGATAGAAGGGGTAAGTAATGCACTGTGCAACCCCTCTCAGTGACAATTCACATGTACAAGTGTGTGTTTAAAAGCTGTATGAGCTTGTGTGTAGCTCCTGTTGCAAAAGACTTTACAGCTACCCCACTACTCACAGCCACTCTGTTTTCCTGTGCGCTGCAGTGGCGCCTGGGAGTCGATGCACATATAATAAATGAGCTGGGAATAATCACACTAGAAAGGCTCTACTTACTCTTGCAATCAAGGCAAATTTTGTTTTAATTCGATCATCAAAAAGGAGTGTGGAGGGTGACAACTCAAAGCCAACAAAACCAGAGCAGAACAATAAAAACCAAATCCAAAATATGGCATCTAGAGAGTCAATCTCGCCTTTTCCAGAGACATAATCTCAACTTTTTCTTTTGAAACGAGTCCAGCTGCAGAGAGCTAGAATTGACAAGGAAATCTCCTCATCATAAACATGTCGTGTATAGGTAAAACCTTAGAAAGGGAAGGCCTTGTGAAACCGTGGCTCAGGCCTGCTACTTCAGCTAAGCAGAAAAGGACTATGGGAGAGTGACTCAGCAGAATTAGAGGTAGAAAAACAAGTTCTGTAACCATCACGTGTTCACACTGTGGTGTATGGTGGTTGGTTGAATCATGTTTGTTATGATTTAAAGCTATGTAACTGATAAAGGCCTGACTGCTTAAAAAGGTCTGATTTTGGCAATAAAGCAGCTCCCCCTTGCATTGCCTGGGAACTCTGCATCACTCTGTGTCGTCACATCAATATTCCTAAAATGTAGCTTCATAGGTCCATAAAACCTGCCTCTCTTTAATAAGTGGATCAAATGGCAAGAAGTTCCGAGGTAAGAACTTCTTGCCATCCCTTTTCAAATGCATCACAAAATGCTCAAGTTTGGATCCTCCATCATTTGTTGTGATGGTAGAACCAACATTGCTAGGTGCTTAATATCTGATAAGTTTTTCTGAAGCTGCAAAGAACAGGAGCATATTTTTTCATAAAAACAGCTGTTTAACCGGGGCTCTTAACTGTGATTTGATTTCAGTTTAAGGAGATTAGGGTTTATTATACCATTTATCTTTTCTGAAACAGGATAAGGACAGAGAACATGGGAGGTGGAAAAGGACCTACCTCCACCAGTCATTATTTCAAAATCTAGACTTGCTCATTTTTATTTTTGGAGAAAACATTCAGGTTGACATCAAATGCTTTGAAACTTTACACAGCCACATTTAACACTAAAATAAGTTGCTGGTACATAATTAATAAGTGGAAAAGACAATTTTCACCATCTAATACACACAGGTTTTATTGCTATTCCTCTCTCGTTATTTTTCCCTCTGAAATACATTTTGGAAGTGTAGCAGCTCACTACAGAGACAAAAATCTACAAGCTTTCATCAGAAAAAAAATTGTTAGAAAATGAAATAGGCACAAAATTGACAAAATTCTATAAAAATGCAATTCAGCTCTGTGAAAATTATTCTAAATGGTTCTTGAATGTAAAAGGATTCCTATTCCTTTCTTCCCTATTGTTAGGATGTAATTTTCTAGGGATTTAATAGGCAAATCCAACATATCACAAAAAATGTATCATTTTCTATAATAATCTTTACAACAGCTATACAGGACTTGTATGTCATCAATATCTTTGGTCACACACAAAAACGTACTTCAAAGTATATGCTCTCTTAGCTGGTTTATAAATATGCATGTGTTCAATACACTGTGTTACTACAAAACCACAGACGTCACGATTCCAACTAAAATCACAGAATAGTTTGGGTTGGAGGGGACCTTAGAGACCATCTAGTTCCAACCCCCTGTCATGGACAATGTCCATTAGACCAGGATGCTCAAAGCTGCATCCAGCCTCACCTTGAACACTGCCAAGATGGGGCATCCACAACTTCCCTGGGCAACCTCTACCGGTGCCTCAGCTCCCTCACAATAAAGAATTTCTTCTGTACTTCTAATCCAAACCTACCCTATTTTTTCAGTCTAAAGCCATTTCCCCTGCTCATATCATAACATGCCCTTGAAAAATGCCCCTCTCCATCTTTCTTGTGTGCCCTCTTAGACACCGAAAAGCTGCTCTAAGGTCTTCCTGAGGCCTTCTCCACGCTGAACAAGCCCCACTCTCTCAGTCAGTTTTATTGACTTTGATTGAATCCCCACATGATGGGCTTCAGATTAATTCACTGCTTAAACAAATGAGTCTTGCACTAATTTTTCAAAATCAACTAATTGTTCTAAGAAAACTATTTCTTTCAAAAAGTGATTTAAACATTTAGAACCACATTTGTAATTGCATTTGAGATCCAAAACATATCTAACTAATTGGGAATGGCAGAGCTTCCCCACTACTAGATTAAAACAAACATAAATTTATTATATAAACTGACTAAATAATATCTGAAGCAAACTGAAATACCTGTAACTACTAGAAAATAAACCTTGTAAAATTATGACCTATACAATTTCACTCAAACATTAAAATAGGCTCCATCCTAAAGAAGCACTTTGAAAGCTCTTCAGCACAGATTTTCACTTCAGAGACTGTGATCTTTCGATCTGTCATTACTATCCCACACAGACCTCTAGCTTGGAAGCCACTTCACAGGAAAGCTTCTTAAGATCTTTTTGACAAGTGTATCTGTCATAATTTCTCCCATTTGTCCCTGGCATGGGGGAGTCAAAAGTGATCAAAGGAGTAAAAGGAACCTTTTGTCACAAGGCAAGGAAACCCCCAGCTCTGCAGGTCACTTGCACATCTGGAAGCTGCCAAGGTTGTCTCAGTTGGAGTAAGAAAGGCTCTGCAGGAGTGACACTGCTTTTCCCTCTCTCCTTGCCTCCTCACCTTCCTGGAGCCACCAGTGTCCTGATCCTGGGGTGGGAGTGATAGCACAGGGCAGCAGCTGATGAGATCTCAGCAGTTGTGCTGAACCAACACACCTGTTAGGAGGTGTGGACACACTGGTGCGACTGTACTACATCTGACTCAGTGCACCTGAGGAGCTTCACCCCAGAACTAGATTCTAGCTGTCTTCACACATTGACGACTACGGACATGGCTTCAGGAAACACAGAATTCGGTTTTCTTCCACCTTCTTCTCCGGCTTTGCGGTTACAAATATAAGTAATGGTTCCATCAGCTCCCAAAGGTAAATTTGTTGGAATACCGAGCTCAGAATTCTCAGAAGAGTTTCTAACTTCCTATCATTTTCCACAAGCTTAAATCCACTGGAAAGAGTGAAACAGCTTTACTAAGATTTTGAAAGAGTAAACATTAATAACATTTATATCTCTGAATGGAAGACATTAACTAAGATAGTAACAACAGACTGTCATATTTGATCACCCATGGTATCTGTGGATTCTAGATTTTGTTATTTTCTTTAACCTAAAAATTGATGTATATTGTCAACTACACCTGGCTTTCGAAACAGCTTCAGCAACTTTTTTTTTAATGTAACCATATATATCCGTATGTTTATACAATTATACTTCAGATAATCTCCAACAGATCCGAGCCACAGAGTGTGCAACAGTCAATACAAATCCCCCCCAGCAGACAAATTCAAAAGTAGAATGCAATAACACAGAAGAAGCCTTGCTGTGTGGACACCTTGGTGTCTTTCTCTGGCCTTCTAAATCAAAATGCACATCCACTGCTTAGCTGAAGAGATGACCTAAATTCAAGAGATGTGAGCACAGTAGCCTTCCTAAATACTGATATGATGCTCTGTGCATTTCTGAAGACAATCTAGGATAAATAAGTTCAAGCAATATTACTGTAGGACAGCAAGACAAAAGTAATGTTTTCTAGTAATACTCCAGTGCTCACAACAATAGCAGCAAAATAATCAAGTTTTCTGATTGGAACTAACATATATTGAAAAGAAAATTAGAAGAATCCACAGTTTCACCTAACATAGTTTTAATACTGAAAATCACTTTCTATACTGTTATACTTGATAAATAACAGTAGAAATATTAGCTAACATTCAAAAAACAGGAGTCGGAAACTTTTAAAAGTTCAGAGGAAAAGCATATATAAAGTTCACAAGATATTACTGTAAAGGACAAGATTGAGATCCCATTTGAATTAAGCCAAAGCAGACAAAGGGGAAAGATGTTTCATAAAATAAGGGAATAAGTGCCAACAGCATTCATTTTCCCTGTAAGCCAAAATGCTGTTACTATTACAAACGATACAGAAATTGTATCAGGAAAAGAGTGTGTGACCTGAGCACATCAGCTGATCAGTGTGAGTTTCCACTGCCTACATCCACTGCTTGACCCTCTGTATCCTGCATGAGCCCTGGCCAGTGTGCAGTTCCAGTGGACACCGACCTCCTTGCAGATCTTGGGCCACAACTCCCAGCTTGGCCTACCTGTACCAGCTGTCCTACCACAGACACTGCACATGCCTATACCTGTAAAAGTTAATCCCACCCAGCCTGGAGAGACTGCAAGGAATACACCATTGCACAGAGTCAATTCAGGCGAGATACTGTGTTTGTGAGGATTAGACTAAGGAAAAGAAAACCTGCAGCCTATCACAGGTTATGTTTCCATACTACTTTTATTTGAGGGTAACTGTGTGATTTTGCTTGCAGCTAGTCATGATAAGCACAGTGCAACCATCACAGACGTAGTATGCTGGATACTGGCATTCACAGGTGGCACTCCGGCACTTTTATGTACACTTTCCCAAAAAAGCGTACAAAAAAAAGGAGGCAAAGGCAGAGCAAAACACACATGGGCAATATGTTAATTTTTTCATTTAGCCTCACCAATTCACCTCAGCCTTGATATCCATCAAGCCCCTATTTTCTCTTCTATGCCTTTCTTGATGAGAGGCTAACAGCCACATTTTAGAGAGGTAGTTTTCTGCTTAGGATAAATACTCACTATGAACAAGCATTAGAGTAGACATTATTTCACTTATTGCCCAAGAGAACACTTAAGCTTATTTCTTGAATAGTAAAAGGCTAATATAGTGCTTAAACATAACATTGATTACTGAGATGCTTTCCTTTACACATATTTTATGTTGTTACTTGTTCGGCAGTAAAACTTAAGTTCACATTTAGCAAGGCACTTAGGCCAAATTCCATTAAAATATATACATACCCCTGAGAAAAACGACTTTTGCTCTCTCCATATGAAAAACTGCTCTGCAATACCAAAAGATTGACAGAAAAAAAAAATCAAGCACTGCTCTGAAGGAGTGGCAAGCTTGTACCAGAATATGATAACCCACTTTATAAACTGCTGTTCTGCATAGATAAATGTGTGCATCATTGGAGATGTGTGGAAGACGTCTTCAGCATAGCACTGTTCTATCACAGCAGGCTGCCACAACGTGCACACCACAAAATTTCTTACAGCACTGAACTGTGGGATTTCTGCTGAAGAATAATTTTGGCCCTTCACAAATGCCATCAGGAAATCCAAAATGAATCTCAAGTGTAAGAAAATGCTGTTGAAAATAGGGCACAGAGGAGGATAAACAGGACTGTAATAAAAAAAATTGGATTCGTTCCCTTATTATTTTTATATAAGATACATTAAAATCTCATATTGACCTATAACACTACAGTCTTCTTGTCCTTCATTTTTCTACTTATTCAAGCAAAACCACTTCTCAAATGCAGAGACCAAGCAATGTTTTTGCACATCCACAGGGATAAAAGGAATAACCAGTGTTACACTTTCACACATGGAATGTGTACTTCATGAACACAAGTTCAGAATTTGCAGACAAGGAATTTAATAGGGCTAGAATGTTTTAGGAGACTAGCCCTGGAAAAGCATAACACATTTGCATGCATCCTAGCTGAATAAACCACTCATGCAGTTTTATCTACCAGTTTTTCCTAGACTGCTTGCTTATCAATTGATTACCAAGAAACCAAACTGCTTGGAAAAAAAAAAAAAAAAAAAAAAAAGAAACCAAAGAAAACCAAGGGAAAACTTCTAACCTTTGCTTCCAAAGAAAAAAGAAATATTGACAAATACTAAAATTGAGCTGCTTTTATTGTTAGCTGTGTAAAAATTATATGTATTCTTTAACAACCTACTTAAACAGTAGCAGAGATGGAAGAAACTAATCTATACCGATCTCACATTAAGATTTTTTCCCAAATATGATTTAAGAGTCTACCTTGGATCAAGTGCAGTATTTAATACAGAACAATTTGACTGCAGGGAGATAGAATAATCCAGTAAAAATTTCTGTAACCATTAGTATGATGTTTGAAATATGAATATTTAAGCCTCATGACACTGAAGTTTCTAATAACAAACATAAGGCATAATTATATCAGAACCAAAGCTAACATTAGTTTTTTACTTAAATCTCTGGCTTGCTTTCTACTTGCTAAGATTCCAAGAACAAGCCCTCTACTGTTATATTTCTCTGACAACATGTTCCATCTTACAGAGTTGTTTACTTTTTCAATTATCAAGGCAAAGAATTCACCTGCTTCCTTGAAGTACAGCCAGTGAATCTTTCTCGTAATGGTCAATTATGAAAATATTCACCTTTCATTTCATGATATACTAGACATTTATGTCCTTGTCATGACTGCTTCCTGTAGAAAAAAGAAGGGTGCTTCACAGGTCATGATGAAGAAGAACAAACCAGAAAAAACATTTTCCTTTCCTCCACCTTCTCTGACAAATAAAAAATTTCTTATATAAAAAAAAATAATCATAATTTCACATGCTAATAAAATGTAAAAATCAACATGAAAACAAATTTTATGTTAGCTAATAATCAATTACTGGCTTAGCTTACCTAAGAAAGACTTGGTTGAGGAGGCTCAAATTGATGCAATTTCACAGCCTACACAGGCTTTGGTGGGCTTTTTGTTTTCTATTTGTTTTAAGAAATACATCACTATACTCATTGTCTATTGTCTCCACTTAAATTAAGACACATCAAGCCAAAAAGCCTGAAAACATCAACAGGCATTTCTGTAGTAGTTGGCATTAATCCATATCCTAGCACACTACCACTAATATTACCATTTAACTTTCTCAGACTTGGTCACAGTTATATGACTCCATACTCATTAGAGCTAGACAATTGTGAATTGGTAGCCTAGTAAAATCCAAAGTATGACAAGTAAGAGCTGCAGCCACTTCAGTTTAAATTGTATTCAAGCATCACTCCATGTACACGTTTTGATCCATTAAAATAACCACCTTAATCTTTATGTGCACTAGGATCAGATCACCCAGTGGACATTGGGAATTCAAACTGGAGTAAAAAACTGCGCTCTGCACACAGTGGCACCCTTTCCAGAGGTTCTCTGAAGGAAGCTTTAATTTGTGCTTAGGGCTTTCATGGCAGCCCAACTAGCAAAGGTGCCTTGGGGCCATGCTGAATTCATATTGCTGTGACACGCAGCTGTGTGTGTGCAGAGGCCACACCAGTCACAGGTGAGACAGATAAATCAAATGGTAGCATCCTCCCATCAGTTTTTCTATTATCTGCCCCACTTTGTGCCAATTTCCTCAAGCTTCCCCAACACCTCTTGCTTTGCTGCTCTTCCTTAAAACATGGGATGGGGATTTGTCAAAGTCAATGAGCACTTTATTACAGTGAGAGTGCTCAGTAATGAACAATTCAGCAATTTAATGAGATTCTGTAGATCTGTCTCCAGCCTGTCCATCAAGTTTCACTTCTATAAAGCACCCTGACACTAATCCTCTAGCATACCCAATCTTCACCCTGGGCTGAATATTAGATTCTTCCATGGTATATTGCATTACCACTATAACCTTAGCAAAAATGATGAACTTAACTATACTTGAGGCAATATAGCTGGTCTGATTTGATTTTCTTCTATTGGGTTGACTATGAGGGAATTACTTATTTACTAAGATAAAGCAAGAAACCAGTTTCTTAGTGCCTTCTGAATGCCCAATTTGGTAAATATTTATATGTGTCTTTTAATCCATTTTGAGGACCTGGAATATTTATAAATATATATTTTTTTCCTGGTTTCACAAACTGAATTAAAAAGATGCATGCACATTTTGCCTGCAGCAGAAACCTAGTTTAAAAAAATTCTTCGGAACAGCATTAGTAACCTTTAGAGAGGCAATTATGATAACACTTAAATGGACAGTGTGGAGTTTGTTGTCACTCAGAAAGCAGCATATTACCTGTAAGTATCTCTCCCCAGTATGACCCTACAACAGAAACAGAGGCTTTGTCATATTTGCCTCATGAAGTGTTCATTGACTGGAGTGTACACAATTTAGAAAATTACTTCCGATTCCAAGTCTTTCTTGCAGAACAGGACAGTTAGACGGGATTTAAAAACTCTGACTTCCCAAACATCATTACAGCAGGTTACAGAGGGCATATTAATGAGCAAGTATTAAGTTATACTTGTATGGCTTCCCACAGAAATGCTTCTAGCGAGTGTATACCCAAGCATGTAGCTAGGGGATTCCACTGGCCCTGCACAGAAGTAATGATGGAACTCAATCAGCCAATCATCCAAGATCCATGCATACACCTGTACATCAAAACTTGCTTCTGATAAAGGGAATATGGGCTAGGACTCCAGAGTAGCATGCTTTAAAAACCAAAATCAAACACAACCCATCATCATGCGTAGTGTACTGCAGGTTCTGTTGTACAGGCATCCTCCAGAGTCTAGGACAGGAAAAAGTCAAACTTCATTTTGGTACTTGCAGAAAATAAAATCTCTGTAACATACTCCATAATCTAAAGCATCAAAATTTTGGAAAAAAATATGCTTGCTTAAATACTTAAATACATCTTCATACTGGTTTTGTGGTTTGAAGAACTTAACCAGACATTTTCTTTTTTTTAAGAATAAATGTTTTATCCTGCATGACATTATTCATCTACAGAACATGAAGCACCCCACTGTTGAACACACACTTTACACTTTGAGAAGCTGATTGCATCTAAATGTAATTACTTCCTTAGAATAATCCAATAGATAAATACATAAATAATAGGGGCTGAAAAATCAATCCGTTTTCTGAATCACATTCTTCTCTGCTGGAGCAATATAACCCATCTCCTAAAATGAATGCACAAGGGTCTTTTCAGCAAGTTTCCTTCTACCTGGAAACACACTGAAATACTTTCCTCTCTAAAGCATGACAGCAAAAAAGAAACAGAAAAACATCTTTGGGTAATCAATATTACAGAGATTTCCTTCCACTCCACAGTGAATTTTTGCAGACATCTGATGGAAACATTTCCAAGGACAGGTTTTGGTTCAGTTCTTGTGTTTCTCTTAATAGGCTATGTGTTTTTCTCACATTAGTTTTTCTCCCAGCCCATACACACTAAAGGTCACAACACAATGCTTTTATCTTATTAATACTTTATGGTTAGCAACCTGGTCCTTTTCTAGATCCAGCTTTCTAAAAGCAAGTGATCTCAGGCTTCTCGCCACATATCTTCCATTGAAGCCTCCACCCATCTTGGTGCAGAGCTGCCTGTGATGATTTGTGCATTTGCTTCAGGCAAAATCAGCTATTGAGGCCCAAACAATTTCAATGACTATTGAAGTTATACAGCTAAATTTGTCTGAAGTGAATGAGAGAGACTGCAGAAGCAGGTTTGCCACCAGACTCATGGCACTAGCCTCATCAGAGGCAATTATAACTGAGTTGCATGTATCAGCCATCTCTTCCCACCAAAGAAGTTGGATCTGGAGGAGAATCTCCGGCTGTATTTAAGTAGCAGAAGTTAAACAGCATGACAAATTTCTCTTTCAAACAAAGTAATTGCTTTAACACAACACAACATTTTTAGAATTTCATTTAGAAATTTCCCTCAGTTGTTATTCACAGTTTTTGCTCAAGTGCTTATTCTCCCTCGAGATTGCTCCAGGGCTTCAAAACAACAGATTACTGCTATGGTTTATAGAGTGTCACACATTCTGGTTGTTCACCAATCTCCTTACCTGCCAGATTTGTTCCTCACTGAGTGAAGTGAGTCTATCGCTTTTAAAAACCTCTCGAAGAAGACAGTATGGAAGTGCCAGAACTTCTTCAGGATGACTCTTCAATAGCTCAGAGAGATGTTTTACTAAGAAGCCAATGACTGCATTCTCCAACAAAGTGAGGTTGAAAAGATCCGCAAGCTTGTACAGGTCCAAGTAATTAAAACTATTTAATTCCTAAATGGATGAAGCAAACAAAATACACGTCATAAAAATATCTCAAACACAAAACAGAGAATACAAAAGTCCCCAGGTCTCAGATAACAGAAAAAGGTTATTCTTTTGGAGCTGTGGAAGGAAGGCAATATAACTTGAAGTTAATTAACACAGCCTCATTCAAAATGTATATGTGTTACCATTGCATATGCAAATATATATGACAGTAATAATTTATATTGCAACTCCTAAGGTTATATACGCATAAAGCATGTGTAAGAAATATGGATTAGTACATAATATAATAAACCAGCATTATTTACACTGTACGTCAAGAGCTCACGGGAGCTAATAAGTGGATTTAAAAAATGTACTTTTTAACTACAATGGTTTGTTACAAACCAATTGTTTGTTCATTATTTACTGTTTTGATTGAACTAGAGCACCCGTGTAGCACAACTTTTCCATTCTATGAAACCTCGCAAAATACAAGATGCTGAGCTACATTGTATTATGTATGAAATTTTCTTCAATAAACAAATGAACCCCTTTGTATTCCAGCCACTGGCATCAACATATAGTGGAAGTGCCTCCTTCTCCTTCTAGCAGCTGGAAACATGAGGAGACAAAAGCTATAGTAGCTCGAGGCAGAAAGCTTTGTCCATCCTGCTAACAGATGACTGATATTTTCAACGTGACATCCCTCACAGTTGTATCTAGACAACTAACTACCACTGTTCTAGAGCACACTGCTCCCTTCAGGGAATAGGCCAAGTATTCACCTCCATTAGACAAAAGTACCCAGGGCACCTGGGAAATAATCATGTTCATCCATTTTCTCCGTTCTTGCTGCATGCTCACACGTCTCTTCCTCTCTCCCCTGCAATCCTAGTTTTCATCTTCCAATTTACCGCATTGCTCCCTATCAGCCACCTTCTCCTTGACCAGCCCCATGTGTGAGAGTGACAAGGAGCCTCGTCAGCCGTGAGTTAACACGGGGACTGGAGCAAGGAAGAGAAACAGACTAAATTAAGTCAATTTCACTTTCACTGCTCTGCTGGATGGAATGGCAGCACCAAATGAAACTGACAAGAAATCTTGTAAATGTCAAATGAGCTGCACGGCTGGCAGATAGAGCAGAGCAACAGGGAAGATGGGAAAGTGCGAAGAGGGGTTTTTTTGGAATGTTTTATGGACTACATCTTGAACGTGTGAATTGGGTGACTGTCCCAGTGACTGTGGAGCTGTTTATGCATATGCAATGGAGAGTGGAGAAAGAATTTTTTTAACCTGCTTAGAGGAGTCAGTACTGGAGGAAATGGAATCAAATTCCTGTGGAGGTTCCTGCTCGTTACATAATCGCCCAGTCTGAACAGTGCACCTTCTCTAGCAGAGTTGTACACTAAAGATAAATCATATTCAATATCTACTTAGACTTCTGTGTAAGAGTTTCCCACGGTTTTCTTGGAAGAACAAAGGTAAGTTCTTTACATTGTCAGAACAAGCACTAACAGCCATCATCCCAGAAGCCACAGCTATTCTCGTGTCAGCTCCTCCTCACACTAACACAGAGGAGGTAAGGATAAATCTGCAGTTGCAGAAAGAAAGAGAAAAGAATTAATTTTACATGAGAAGTATCTGGTCTGTGTGCTTGCTTAGGTGATTTAATATCTTCAGATCACAGATGGCACCTCACAACCCCACTCCTATGATGACCATGCAATGGTGGCAACAACACACAGGAGTCTAATCAAACAAACACCACAGTATTTGACAAGCAACAACCACAGTTTATCGTCCCTGGTTCAGAAAACTACCTTTTCAAAGAACTCACTGATTGAATAAATCCGAAATGCCAGAAAGAAATTTACAAGAACTCAGTGTGTATTTATTGAGCTCTTTTGTAGTCAATGGCAATGTCTAGGGACATAAATAAACATATAAATAGATAAATAAATAATCAAGCACTGTGAGCTGAGGATCAACAGTCCTACTAAAACACATGTCAGTTCAGAAGAAGAGGTGGCTTCGAGCAGACTTCAGAGGAGAAAAATACTGGAGATAAATTAATAGAATCCTTATTAGAGAGAGAACCAGTAATGAGACACACAAATGCAACCTACCCCTGAAAAATCTTGGAATTCTCAGTGAAATCTGTGTGGCACTGGTAAGCCTTCACTTTAGGTTTGGTTATTTTTCATGAGCTCCAAACACCATTATCCTCTCAAATCAGCAGCAATTTAAATTGTTTCTATGAAAGCTGTCTTACAGTTGAAGAGGCCAAATATGTTTATGGACGTATAAATAAAATCTCACCAGTTATTTACACTGTGTGTAATAACTTATTTCAGATGCTTATTTATGTATGTGTATTTATTTATTTTCTATTATTGGAGTTATGTGCTTACTTATTTTCATTGCTAAGTTTCAGATGATTTTTATACTTCTAAAATAATGTGTTAGTTACCAGCTGAACTTACAGTCTACGTCTTAATGAATACTGAAAGTGTGTTTTGTTAAAACTGGCCTTGGCCTGGAATCAGTAATGTTAATTTCTGATTTTTTAAGGTTAGAGTTGATCTACAGGTTTGTATTTCATAGAGAAAGAGGCAAATATTGCATTAGCTTTTACAAATTAAAATCAAGATTATACAGTACCATACATTAATGTCTCAGTTATGATCCTAGAGGGCAAAAATGTCACACTAAGATTGCTCGATGTATACCCCAGATCACATAACTTTGCTCTTATAGTGGTAAAACTTTCAAAAATAGTCTAAAATTAAGTTTGTAAGTTAGTTGCAAGAGAAATGCACCTTATCTTCCAGCTTTCAGAAGTCCCAAAGGATCAAAGCAATCACTGTCAGCTCAGTCTGATTTGAACAGATTTTTCACGCTAAAACCCTAATTGAATTAAAAACTTTGGTAAATGGTGAAATAGGTTACTAAACAGTAAATCTAGGTGTGGTCATGAGTAAGAGTACTGGTAGCCTCTGCTTTCCACCGATTTTATTATATTGTATTAACTGAGCAACTACAAAATTTGACGTAGTGTGTGGTACTGTATTGCAATACATTTTCCTTGAAAGCATGCAACACAAATGAGAGCCAGAGAAATTTTTTAAACTTTTAACCTCTTTTTTCATAAACTTTTATGTATATGCCACTTATGTTTTTTGAACTGAAGGATGAAATATGAACACAAGCAGAACTGTCATTAAAAGCTGAAGGAAGTGATCCTGTCTCTTCTAATATGATGTATGTTACACTGCTGAAACATGTCGAGGCTAAGAAAATATGTATAAAATTATAGATACAGCACTTAAAACTAAGTTGAAACAGTTCTGAAACCTCACAGTAAACTCAAATCAGTTTAATAATTGGCCAAATTACTTATCAGTGTCTACTTCCAAAATAAGGAACTACCTTAGATCCTATGCATCCTACTTAGTGTCCTTCCCAGCATTGAAGCAAGTGAATCTATTATTCCACAGTGTCTTCTGATTCAGTAGTATCAACCTTTAGATGCCAAACCAATTCAACAATGAACTGACATTTAAAAGCCTCATAAAAGAAAATATGTCCTACAAACAAACAATCTGAAAGATGACAATATTAAATATTCAAAATAAATGATGTGACAGTGTGAATATTTTGATACAGAGCTGTATTTTAATACAGAGATATGATAAATTGTCAAACAGGAAAAATAGATATAAACATTGTGTTTAAATTGCTTCCAAAAACATCTTTATTTGTTCATTCTTTAAAGAATAATTGCCTTGCACAAGCCACAGAAAAGGATGTAACAGATTGATAAATTAGAGTTAATCATAACCAAGTACACAGCACACTACAGTATACCTCTATTCCTGTGCTCTGTTTTATAAATAGCAGAAAAAGCACAAGGAGAACTAAGGGGAAGGAATGCATTTCTTTATGACCTTATTTGAAAGATAAATTCCTTGGGGAAATACAATTTATTCAGATTATCAAGACCCTGCTGTGCAAATCTACAGTCTGGGAGCACACTATGGAGATCAAACAATATTTACTTTATTCTGTTGGGTATAAAAGCTTTTAATGAATGCATAATTAAAACAGCAAAAGTATATACAGCTTTAGAATTCCACTGCCAAGCCAAGCCATTAATATCCAAAGTACCGTAACCAGTTGTAACTCCACCTGCTTCCTATTTAGAGTAGAATACTGTTGTAAATCAAGGTATTAAATTACTAGCCCTGCTGTAGCAGAGAAGTTGCATGGTGACACTATTTCCCCCTTTTCCAAACGGGGTTCAGCCTCTTTGAAGCAAAAAAAAACCAACCCCAAGTGTGAGGTCTCTGAGACAGGGAGATAGCTATTCAAAACCCTTGAACAGCACAGGTCCTGACCCTACATTCTCTAGGTTCTCTGCCACCCTAAATACTATGAATCAGCTGCACCATCCAGAAAAAACCCTTGACAAAAATCGTAGCAAAGATGGACCCTAAACAGATAAGGGATAGTAACAAAATGAAAAATTGTAATAGCAAAAATACACTTACCTGACAACAAAAGGGATCAACACAACTTTAAGATAAAACAAATCCAGTTCTGCTGGTTCTAGCTGTTTCTTTGTACATCAAAGGTTTTTAGTTTTGCAAAACCTCACACATCTTCCTAAGAAGTAACAGATCATGCACAACACAACACCACAGGAACAGACACAAATGTTTGACAATAAGCTTCAGCACAAAAAATATATTTTAGATCTTATTTGAAATTTACCTCTGTTAAACACCAAAGTCATTCAGTTGAGCCATGAAAAGCATTTGGCTGAAACCTGGTCACAGGGTAACAACTGACTCAGAACTTTTCCATGTATAGAACTGATTACACTTATGAGATAAGTGCAGACTGCAGATGTGTTTATAGACAAAGTAAAAGATGGCTTTTTAAGCGACTCATTTTATACAATTAATTTTTCTGACAGATCACTGTTTTCTCACCACTTTCTGTAATTCTTGCTTTTGTTTCTCCTTTGAGCATGAAAAGTTAATTTGCATCCTTGCTGCTATTTCAAAGTAGGTCTAGAACTACGTAAAAGACCAACAATATCAAAACATTTCAGCCCTGTTATTTTTCCTCTACCTTATGAGAATTCATTTCCCTTCTCACTTATTGTTTCTCTATATCTGCTTAGTTTTCAGGTTTAATCCTGCTGGCTGATGCTAGTGAGAATCCTCTTTGAAGGCATAGAGGAGGTCTGTGAGCTTCACAAGCACAGAGGAAAGACACCACATTCTCATGACTGCTCATGTGATGACACCAATGTGTGGTCTTCAAAAAAAGAAAGTGAAACACGGCATACATAAAACTAGAAAAAACAAGCATTTTCTAGGAACTCAGATTGATCTGTTATTTAATAGTAAAATATCTCCAATTGCCAATCCAATTAAATAGTTTAGGTGATCCTGGTTATACAAACCTTTTATAACCTGCATACACAATTATGCGTATCATGAAAAGAAATAAAATAATTAAATACTAAGACGACACAGTTAAATTTTCATGGTACCAGTGGAACAACTACAGGTAAGGCTCTGCAGTGGTTGCAATAGCGGCTTTCCCTTGGTTAACGGATGCCACTACAAGAACTTCTAAAATTTTAAGTGTCCCTGGCACAGAAACTCCCTAAATGAAAAGCTTCACATGTCACCAGCTACTTCTGGCAAGACAGCGGTAACAATATATTGCATTTAACAAATAAAAGTACAGGGATGAAGGAACATGGAGATCTGCTAATCCTTCACCTGGCAGTTTTATAGCATTTCACACAGTAGAAACACAAAGCGAGGATTTAATGAGATTTATCAACATTTACCATTTTTGCCAATTACGGGATCTCGCCTTTTCTTCAAACATGTTGTGAGAAATAACATTTCTCATACATACACATTCATATATGCTTTACTCCAGCAAAAATCATAGAATATAGTCTATAGATGATTTATCATTTTATATTTTTGCTAGCTCTTTGGAATTACTACAGTGTAAGAGGAAAGCTGAAAACTACTTGACTAATGCATCAACAACCAGTAATTTTTTTATGGTAAGTGTTCACTTTTTTTGTTTGTTTTTGTCGCTAATATTGACAAATCCAGAAAGAGCAGGTGTTGTCCCTTAGAAACCCTAAACATACAGGAGAAGCAGCCAAAATAAATAATTACAAAGCAGAAGAAGAAGAAAAATAGGACTGTATGATACTATTACTTCCTTTTTTTTTTTGTGCAGGCTCCCATAACCATTTAAGGCCATGAGAATACAGAAGTGGAAGTCTATTTCTCTACTATATCACAAGCTCATCAAAACATCTTCAGCATAAATTAAGAAAGATCCATCCTGTTTTCAACTAGTATTACAAGAAGGCTCAAATGATTTTGAGACTTCATCTCCTAATTTTCAGTTTAATTTACTCAAACAGTTTATATACATTTGTTTCTGGGCCAAAATTATCCCTTAGATGTAACACCAAAGTTTCACTCCCTGCTCCCCACTCCCTCAGTATTTGCTCCCTTGATATATTTACGGAAACAATGACATTCCTCCTCAGCCCTCATTTTACTAGACTAAACAGGGAAAACTCTTCTAATTTCCTCATGTAAAGCAGGTTTTCCTGATCATCTCAGCTGACATTTTCTACACTTCTCAAAGTTTTGATTTCACTTATTCTTCTGCATGGACAAACTCTTCCCAGCACTCCTGATTTTTCAGCAGTACCTTGTAAAGTACCATTAGTAATTCCTTAGCTTTATAAACTATCTTGTATGCAATACCTTAAAAGTCAAACTGCCTTTTTCTTGATGCCATCATATTAGTAGCTCAAAGTCATCATATAATTTAATACATGAAAATTCTCTGTAAATTTGGCCCTCAAGTGAGACATGGCAGCAGCCACTCAGTCTGGCAGGCAAGACAGACATAATATGACATACTACAAATGGGAATTATGATACGATAGATTCTACTGAGGATGCTCAGAAACTATTTTCCAATCACTTCTTTAATTGTGTTCTGTCTTTGAGTAACAGATCTTGTAATTGTCCTATTCCATACCAGTTACTGGAGGGAAAATGATTTCATTTATTTTTTTAACATTTGTTTCTAATTGTATCTGGGTCAATCGGCTGAGGCCGACAGTAGGAGATTCAGCAAGGCCAAGCGCTGGGTCCTGCAGTTTGGCCACATCAAGTCCATGCAGCACTACAGGCTGGGGGCTGAAAAACTGCACAGTGAAAATGTGCTGCTCAACAGCAGCTGAACATGAAGCAGCATGTGCCCAGGTGGCCAAGAAGGCCAATGGCATCCTGGCCTGTGTCAGCAATAGTGTGGCCAGCAGGACTGGGGCAATGGTTGTCCCCCTGTACTCGGTACTGCTGAGGAGAGCCCGAGTGCTGTGAACCAGTTCTCACTACAAGAAAGACATCGAGGGGCTGGAGAGAGTCCAGAGAAGGGCAATGGAGCTGATGAAGGGTCTGGAGAGTGACTGATATTGAGGAGTGGTTGAGAGAGCTGGGTATGTTTAGCCTGAAGAAAATGAGGCTCAGGGGCGACTTTATCACTCTACAACTACCTTTAAAGATGGTGTTGCCAGGTGTTGCCAGGTGAGGGTTAGTCTCTTCTCCCAGTGACAGGAGAAAAGGAAATTTCCCCAACCTGCACCAGGAGAGGTTCAGGTTGGACTCCCAGAAGAATTTTTTCATTGAAAGGGTGGTTAAGCATTGGGACAGACTGCCCAAGGAAGTGGTGGAGCCACCATCTCCAGAACTGTTCAAAAAACAACTGGACATGGAACTTAGTGTGACAGTTAATTGACATGGTGGTGTTTGGTCAAAGGTCAGACTTGATCTTGGAGGTGGTTTCCAACCTTAATAATTTTATGATTCTATTCTGTGAAAAGTAGGTAAGTAAATCCTCCTTAATATACTGAAAACAAAACTAAGTGTATTAAGTATGAAAAATTTTAGATATAGAAAATAGAAAAAGAAAAATGATTTCTAATTCACAATAACTTAAAGTGCAATTTTTATTCTTAATTCATATCTCCATTAAAAGCATGGAGGACAGAGGGAGAGGGGAAAAAAATTAAAAATCAGCATTCCCGATATCCATTAATAGAAGTATTAGTGTACATGACAGTTTTCCTTTCCAATGCCTTTTTTAAAATAACTTGCTATTTTGCCAACATTTAATAAGTCAAGCTGAAGTTCTCCAGCTTCAAGATGAATCACTTGAAATCCCTTGAAAACATCCTTAAAAGCATATTATACACTATTAAGAATGAGCCTAAAAGAAAAAGACGATTATTCTTCCATATTAAAAATAATTCAGAACAGAAATCGATCATAGGTGTTGCCATCCCTGTGAACAGCTTCCACTGACACCTCTCATTAAGCCTCTAGAAAAATACCTTGGATATGCTCAGTTACAACTTGTGTGAAATTTCAGTCCAAAATCTCATTACATGTTAGCTGCACTGCCCATAATCTATTCCACAGCTAAGCAAGACTAGGTCTGCACCACTGTGCACTGTGGGCCTGACTTGGTTTTGAAAGACAGGTGCCTGCCAAGGAAGGCTTGAGCTTCTCTTGGAATAGAAAATGTAATCCCCCTCTCTCCAAATTATTATAATTTCTAAAATTAAAGGGGCTCTCAGGCAAATATATGAGGATAGGAATAACAGTTCTTTAATATGTAGAAACAAAATAAAGTAAAATAAAAACCAATAAATTACAACTTAATAGGAAAATTAGACCAAGATGCAGTATTAAACAAAAAACCAAAACCTGACAGTTAGAATACAACCTGACACCCTGTCAGGGTACTGGTAGCAGTCCAGTTTGAATGGTGGCTCCAGTAGTGCTCCTGTCGATGGTTCTGCTGAAGCAGAGATTCTGTAGAAGGGCGGAGTTTTCCTCCAGTGGTCCCGTGGTGACGTAAAAGGGTCTGGTCCTTCCTCTGGGAATCCAGTGGGAGAGACGGCTGCTCCTCTGGGAATCTAGTAGAAGGCAGATGCCTGTTCTGTCCCAATCCCCACATTATATCCAGGTGGGAATGCTTGGCTCCTCCCCCTGGGCGGAGCATCTCACAACGGGCTGATGTCATTCTATGAGTCATGTGGTGGGTCCTTAATGGCCCATTAAACAGGAAATGGCTCCCAGAGGGAGTTATCCATGACTCATGGGGCAATGCACTGATGCCCCATTAACAGGAGATAGTCCAAGGGAGGAGGCAAGGAAAACACTGCCCCTCCTGGTTTCAACAGTTCATGGAGATAGAATACCGACCTTCTGGAATATTTTTACATTGTAACCTAGGACAGGGCCTAATCACAATGACAAAACCCAAATGCCAAAAATCTGTGGTTTTTTATTGTGCTGCTTGAGATCCACTTTGGAGACCCAGCAGATATGAAAAAGACTGTCATTTTCAGATGCAGAAGCATGAAAAAACCCCAGACCAAAGAACGTGAGTAAATCCAGACAATAACCCCAGAGATCACAAGAGGCAAACATTACTGGCACATAGCAGGAGATTCAGAATCACAACTCAAGAGAAGACATGGCTTCTCAAGGAGGTTGAGTGACTGTTCCTCCAACTACTCTGCATATATGTAAGTGAAAAATGATGAAGATTAATAAAAAGCATCATCTTCACTAACTAAAAAAAGGAAGGTAATATTCACCACTCAAGACATTACACTAAATAAAAAACAGGGAGCATACTTAAAATTATCAATATACTAATGTTAACTTTCTAGGTATAAATAAGAGCAAGGATGTGCAAAGAATATATAATATGATTCAAACAATGGTTTCATAATGTTTTTATGACATTTTATTTCTGGAATATTTCATTGATGTATACATGTGCTCTGTATTAAAAGCAGCAAGGGGCCACTTTTCTTAAAAATATGTTTTGGGGAACAGCCTGTCACCAAATTTTAAGGATTACCAATCTAACAAACACGTCTAAAAATTAAGATTTGGAAAAGGGTAGTTTTTTGCCCACTTGGGAGCAGAAAGAAGAGTGAGGGAGTCACATGTCCCAGGAAATTGTATCCCCCCGGGGAAGAGGGGGACTCTGGGAAAAGGGACCACCGGCCAATTGGGACAGAGGGAGAAACTACGTCCCAGGGGTATGGGAAACAGGACCCACTACCATAGGTAGTGTGGGGAGAGTACAGCTACTTAGTGCAAACATCACATAAATTTCAGTGCAACCAAAGAACCCAGTGTAAACATCAAGTGTAATTCACCACAACACCAGTTGCAGTGTAAGTCACCTAGTAACAACAGAGAATGAAACAAATTGCCTACAATACATGGAATAACAGGTTACTTAACACAGATAAATTCAAGTCTTAGAAATGTTTGCAAAAGAATCCAAAGCAACAAAACTTCCTTAGAATTTAAAGGCAGTATGTGGTACTCCATCTACCAAAATGCTGAATCCAGTGCAGAATAGCTCAATAATGAGTATAACTTTGATAGACAAAAGTCCTCAAGGAATCAATTTTGATCCAATAATGTTAACAGTTTAATTGAAGTAGAGAATGGTAAGCTTTGTCTGACAAATCTGCAGAAGACTCTGCAAGGAGAGCATGAGTATGATCAGACATTCCTGCTAAAGCAAAAAAAAAAAAAAAAGAAAAAAAAGTGGGGGTATATCTATATCTATCTGGGAACCAGTAACATAACATAGAAAATATACCATACTCTATTTGGAATAACACTGACAAGCCATGAGTGGGCACTAAAAAGCAGTCATAAATAGCAACATCAGTTCTCAGAAGAGTGCTGTGGCAAAAAACAAACAAACAAACAAACAAAAAAAACCAAAAACAAAAAACCAAAAAAACCCTCTCTTGTTATAAAATGCACACCCAGTGCTGCCCAATAAAAGAAACAAGGCCTCTTGCTGCTTCAACACTACATTTTAAATCTACTCTTCAATGATTGGTCACAGTTCTGAAGTCTAAACGTTAAGGTTATTAAAAATACAGGTTGGAAAACCAACCTTGCAATATTTCAGGTGTCCAACTTAGTTTTTAAGGAAAGACTCCTGGAGGATTTGATCTTAAGCAAAGACATTTATAACATGGAGAGAATATATGAAAGGAAAAATAGCTCTGACTAAAGTTTCAGGAAATAGTTTCTGGTGCATGAATGTAGGATCAGAGTTGCCCTGGACAAGGAACTAGGACTGTTTGCATTGGCTTCGAGGGATTATGTACATTTTGCAGCACTGCAGTAAAAAAAAATGACTGCAATAAAACAAGTTTTTTTGACAACTGTCTGTACAGGTAAAAAGGAAATATCTGGGCAATTTGACTGCTGGAATTAAAATGGTTTCTCATTCCTCTCAAAAGCAAGAGACCTGTTGCAGCTGCAGGAAGATATGAGTACTCAGCAGTTAAAAGAACTTGACTATAACTATGTGAATGATAAAAAGGCAACATTTCCATTTTATTTGGAAAACTGTTATTTGTTCAGGTATCTCTATGCTCCTGCAATATCTGACCTCAGCTCAAAAATCACTAAGAGTTGTATTTTTGTTGTGCATAGCATTAAACCAAGGCAAATTCTCATTTTACAGAGGAAAGGAGGAAAAGCAGAACAATAATTTAAAAGATTTCCTGTGATGCAGAATATACAAAGAACAGAACCTCAAATGCCTCAAACCCACTCCAGTGCTCTAGAAGTTAGAGAATTCCTGTCTTGACCAACTTCAACAGAATCTTAAGCTACATATATGGTCCAAAATGTCTGCAACGTGTATTGTATAGGCATTATACCCCAGTAAAATAAAACTCTACAACTCTTTTTCCCCAGATTTATGCAGTGAAAAGAACATCTTTTTCTCAGAACTAGGAGATGTGTTATTAGTAGGTTTACAATGTAACAATCAAAACTGATTTCAGGAGATAAACAGCACTAAAAAAGATAGTGGTAGACCATAAATAGGCAGAAAAGTAAAATAACGAAAAAAATCTGGAAGAACCACTGAATTAAAAAAAAAAATCAGCACATATGCAGATCAAGAGGCATTTATTTGTATTTCACAGAATCACAGCACTAACTAGGTTGGAAAATACCTTTGAGATCATGGAGTCCAACCTATGAACTAACACCACCCTGTAAACTACATCAAGGCACTAAGTGCCACATCCAATCTTTCTGGAACACTTCCAGGGACAGTGACTCCACCACCTCCCTGGGCAGCCCATTCCAACAGTAAATCACTCTTTTTATGAAACATTTTTTCCTAATGTCCTGCCTAAACTTCCTCTGGGACAACTAAGACTGTGTCCTCCTGTCCTGCTGCTGGTTGTGAGCAGAGATGGACCCTCAGCAGGCTACAACCTCCTTTCAGGGAGTTCTAGAGAGTGATCAGGTCTCCCCTGAGCCTCTTTTTTCCAGGCTAAGCATATTTTAAGCATTATCGACTAGTGATTCACCTGTCATTCTTTCAGTCAGAAATGATTTTAAGTCTGACTTTCAAAACTAGAAAACATGGAAAGGGTGAAGGCCAAATGTAAAAAATGGGCCTCGACTCAACATCCAGTTTGATTTCCTACATCTGACCTTCAGCAGTGCCAAACAAGTCACAGGTCCTCCTAAAACTAGTACATGTGAATGCTTCAACTGCTGAAGGTGCCAAGCACCAGCAGGAATGCATGAGCCTTCAAAGATCATGATGACTCTTGTTCATTTGTTTCTAGCAGTCTTACCAAGAATAAAAAATAATTCAATCCCTCACTTCCAAATCTCAAAACAGCTTACAGTCAGAATCTCTTGCTTTAGCATAAAGTTGCGGTTCTTTTTTTGAGAAGAACTTTTAATCAATTCACCACATATTTAAGACAACCAAATGATGAAATTATCACTGACTTCAAGACTTTACCTTGGAGATACCACACCTTTAAAAGCTGAATAGATCTTTGTAGGCCCAGTTTTTAAGTGTTTACAACTACAGGTATGTGCCAAGATCTCGTGCAGATCCTGTAGAGTTATAAAGGCATCTCTCCAGCATTTCCCTTTAATTATAATAGAATCAAGTGAAGCAATGCTCTGCAGAGAAGGACCTGGGAGTCCTGGTGGCCAAAAAGGCCATCGGTGTCCTGGGATACTTTAGGAAGACCATTGCCAGCAGGTCAAGGGAGGTGATCCCTCTAGTCTGCCCTGGTGAGGCGACATCTGGAGGGCTGTGTCCAACCCTGGGTTCCTCAGGAAGAGAGAGACGTGGAACTCCTGGAGTGGGTCCAGCAAAGGGCTACAAAGATATTTAGGGAACTGAAGCATCTCTGTTATGAGGAAAGGCTGAGGGAACTGACCCTGTTCAGACTCAAGAAGAGACTGAGATTGAGAGGGGACCTCAACAATATATCTGAAGGGATGGTGTCAAGAAAATGGAGCCAGGCTATTCCCAGTGGTGCCAAGTAACAGGACAAGAGGCAACAGACACAAACTGATCCACAGGAAGTTACACTGAACATGAAGAATTTCTGTCCTGTGTAGGTAACTGAGCACTGGAACAGGTTGCTCAGAGAGGTTGTAGAGCCTCCCTCACCGGAAATATTTGAGAACTGTCTGGACACAATCCTGTGTCCTGTGCTGTAGGAAGACCCAGCTTGAGCAGAAAGGTTGGACCAGAAAACCCATCATGCTACCTTCTAACCTAACCTGTGACACTCTTTCACAGATCATTGGAAGGGCATTTAAAGATGAGACATAGCTCAGTTGCTTCAAAAGGAATGTACTTCTGCAGAACAGTCACTGCTTTCAAAACTTAACTACAGCTTACTGAAGAAGCTTTTAGCCAATGATTGTTCCATGCAATGTTATAAAAGTTAGTCCTTTCCAAATACAAATTTCAGTAAGAAATGTTGCTAAAACATTCAAATTTCAAAGATTTCAACTACACTCATAAGCAAAGCCCTATCAACAGCCTATAAAAGGTTACATGTGTCTAATATTGTTTGTTTTCCCCTACATCAAAATATTCACCACACACACATCATTTTTGCTAATTGTTTTGCTCCTTTTCAATAAATTTTTTAACCTGTTCAAGTTTCGGTCCAGGGCTGAATGGTGCTATGTGAGTCCAAAACTTGATTAGGAATACATGGAAGTAAAGACTCACAATAATACCTAGGGGAGTCAAAGAATTTCAAGTGTTAGGTCACATTAAACTTTCAATAGCAGTCTCAGGGATCCTGGACATCACCATTCCATACATGTACTTCCTACATGCTTCAGTTCCTCATGAAGATGGTAATGCTCCAAATAAGAGTAAAAAAACTGAGAGGCAGACAAACCCCAATACAAACACATATAAACACTGATTTAGGGCATGGTGTATGAGAGTACACCTGTCCCCCTGGTGTTTTTCATGTCCACTGCCATCTAGAGACAGCTGTACTTCCAATCCTAGTGACCACTGGCAACTGAACATACCTGAGGTTACTACAATACTTTCCCATGATAATCAGGTGAGCTGAGATGCTATGGAAACTCAAGGCCCTTTACATATATAAGTAGAATAGATTATGCTTCCAATTAACAAGGAGAAACACTGAAACAGAATTTAGGAAAAAAAATCCACTATACAGCTTTGAAAACTTCCACAACAAAGCTCAAAGTGTTTACAAGAGAAGTTCAGCCAATACATCATTACCCCGCTAATCCAGAGGGCACAACAGCTCCCATAAAAATTACCATAGAAAGAACTCCATGTGTTACCAGTTCAGTTGCTACTGAACTGTAAATAAAAGTCCTGGTTTAAAATCTAATGCTGCCTATAAGCTAGACACACTCTGTGACAGAAATCACAAATTCCACAAGACTGTTTAAACAGATTGGAAATTTAGCAACAACTTCTTCCAAATTAATAAACAGATGTTTTGAATATACAAGAAAACACATGAATGCAATTACAGGCATTTCTCATGTTTTTTATGTTTCAAATAACACACAAGACATGGTCGATGGTTAATAAAGTTGTTGATGCCACTAACCTTAGGCTTTAATTTTTAGAATTAGTGAGAAGAATGAGAACAATTTATAACTTTCAAAGCTCTGATTATATATTGGCTGAAGATTCAGCTAGTCATTACAGCATATGTACATTTTTATTCATTCTTGTTTCAAGGCCTATTCAATACCCTGGGCAGAAGGGGTGTCTTTCTTCTAAAGAGAGTTAGTCTACATTACTATTCTGAAGCAAAATACAAATTCTACTCATGCAGTTGTGCAAACAAAATACCGTAACTGATGAAATGTGCTAAAATGCTCTCTCATCTACTGCTGCTACGAGATTTACTGGAAAACATCAGCAGCCTTACATGGAACTTGTTTCTTTCTTTGTTGTCCACTATAAACATAAATGGTTTAACAGTATTTAACAGTAGTTAAAAAGAGATGATAATCTGGAACACTTCCATTTCTGAAGCTACTTAGACATACCTTAGGCTTAGGTAATTTTCCTTACAAATCCTTCTTCTTAACTAGCACAATTAGTTGAGTATGTTGTAAGCAGTTCAGGTAGATGGATCACACAGTAATGATTAGGCCATCAGAAAAACATAAAAAATAGTGGGGTAAAGTATCAACTGCCAAATACATAGGTTTGTATCAAGTCCTGACTTCTTCTGCTTTTAATGAGAGATAGTCTACAAAAAAAGACTAAAATGCAAATGCTGCATAACCGGAGAATGTATCAACTTGGATCCTCATTCCTTCAGTCCATCTTCACCATTAAACAAACAAGGTTTTGAAAATCTCTTCTAATAATCTGACTGAAAAATTAAAATAAAATTCACAAGGTCTTTTTGACATCTTTTAAAGACAGAGCTGGCTGAATCATTTACTATTTTCCTTAGCCTAATACTTCAGGTGCTAAGTTGCCTCCTGAAATTCCATCAAACAATACATTTTCTCATTCATTTTCTTAAAAAAGATTTTGCTACTGCATTTAGAATTTTAAATTGACCCCTGTGAAAATAATAATAGTTTATCTAAAAATACAACATAGACAAGAGATAAAAGATATTTACTTCATAATGAAGAATGAAAAAAAATCCGTTCTATTTTGGGTAAGCCACTGTAGAGGAAAAAAAAAGATGAACAATTAGCTCTCTACCACAGTGATACTTCTGAGATAAAATCAGCTTGTAACTCACTTCAAGCCCAATGTTCTCTTCAGGTTCATAGGTTACAAATGATTTATAGTCACCATTTCATACTTAGCATTCTGGCTTTTCCCATATTGTAAATACTTTATAACAAAAGGATTTTCTTGTTTCAGAAATACCTTTGCTAAAATGGCTTAACGCAACTCAAAGTGCTTTAGATGAAAGCAAATTTAAGTAAAATTTCTCTCTGCTTCTTTCTAGGAGGTAAAAAACCCTTCTCTATGTCTGGTGCCTATATTCCTCTTTCACATTAGAGCTGTAAGTCTCCTCTTTCAGGTCACGTCTTCCACATAAAAGTGCTAAACTAATGCTGCTTAATGACAAATTAATGTCCATGAATAAAAAATACACCTCTAATAGCATAGAGTAATTTGCCATTACAATATCATCATTGGACATGCCCCTGGTTTAATACGATGTATTTAATTCATAACTTAATGAGTGATATATAAAAAGAGAGAGATGAACCCTGCAATTACATTTATGTGAGTCTGTCACCTTATTTGTAAAACCTTAGAGTCATTTACATTCAAATTAGAACAAATGAGTGATTTCACAAAGTGCAGTGATAAATGACCATTGCTGCACAAGACAGAACTGTATTTCCTGTGAAAACATTAACAGTTTCCTATTATTTGTTAAAAATTACAATGCATATTGCCCAGTGTTGTGTGAATAATGACTTTTTTACTGATTAGGTCAGAAGACTAATACGGAGTAAAAATAAATAATTTTTCTTTTCATTTTTTCTGATTTTAGCTTGAATTTCTCTGCTCAAACTGTTACAGACTCACACTGCCACCTGCTGCCCAGGCCCGGGGAGGAAGGGCCCCGACTGCCTCACTTCAATTCCATTTCAGCCATTCTGCCTTCTGGGTGTCATTTCTTCCAATAAACAAAATTTTCCTCCGTACTCTAAGTGGACACGTTGCTGAGAACACCAGAAAATAAAGACAGCTGCACTACCCACTTACAAATACTTCCATTTTGGGGGCTCATTCATCCAAACTGCCTCAACTCATAAGGGGAATTTCAAGAAAAATACACTGAGGACCAGGAGAGACAGGGAGAACATAAAACATTAGTCTCGATAAGATGGCAGTAAAACAAAAGAAGCATCTTATGCACTAAGCATTCTGGCACTCATCAGTCCCTGTTTACAGCTTTATAAAAATACTGGAAAGATTCCAGAAATCTTTCAGGGACGGATAGACAGAAAGGTCATCTAAAGAGTCCACACTGGCTAGAATGACAACATGAGAAGGGCAGGGGGGGAAACTGTGAAGCAATACAATTTCCCTGTTCCTATTTAAAATACATACCAAAGCTGCTGGCCTTTCCTGACAGAATCTGCAAAGAGATGGCAGATACAGCACAAAATGCCTCTCCTCAGCTTGTGACCTCTCCTGTAACTTTGCTGCAGAGGACTGGCAATATGTACCCATACAACTACAAGACAGCTTGGGAGCTTCAATCTTGCCAGCAATAGCTAACCTAGATGTTGCAGCATAATTCTTTTATACAGCCATGATCAGCTTCAATTCACACTGCAGACAAATAGCAGCAAGTGGATTACAGTAAGAGTGGGATTTAAAGTGACTGGGTATTGTCACTTTAGTATATTTTCACTTTTGTCACTGATACCAATTGAAAAATGGAGAAAAACACCATAATTTCTTTCCTGAGTCCCATTTTAAGATGGAATCCTCACTAGTGCAACCACATTTCATATATATAGATCATTATCTGTAATGTATCAGTATATTAAAGAGATAACAGAAAAAAATTCCAAAAGTTATTTTTGAGTTTTGTCCAAGAAATTCTCTAATGACTATCAATAGCTCAATGACAACAGCTGACAAAATTTGCTCCTTCAAAAAATAGCAGGCTAGCACAGCAACAACTGGTTGCATAACACTTAAAAACAGAAAAATGTTAAATATTTTTTTTTCTACTTTGTATTCTTAGCATGGAAAGGTTACTTCACCACAGGATAAAGTCGGTAGACTTAAGCTTGCTGGTGGTGACTAATTCTGGGGATTGAGGGGAGTGTGCAGAGTGTGCATGCATGCACTTAGATTAAAAACTCAGTATTAGTTAAAAAAAAGCAAGCCTTGGTTGCTAGATGACCTTTAGATTTTCTTTCCAGCAGTTTAATTCGCTCTGTATGAAAAACCCAGGAGCTAAAATCCCAACCGATCTGGGGCTTCTAGCAATACAAAGGTGATGCTCTCAATCTCTGGTGTACGAATTAATTCATCTCTGAAGGAGTTTATCTTAGTGAAAGTTGGGATTGTCATTGGCACTGTTCCAAATGGAGAAGTTGGGTTTAAGAAAAATAAATAGCTTTGAAGCTCTGGCCTACCCACATATATAAACCATGCACACTCCTCCTTTTAATTCCACGTGCAAATTCATTTGTAGCTTCTTCTGTTTAAAAACAGTAACATATTTCAATCTACAACACATTCAAACAGTTTAAAATTATATGAAGAAAATATTTAGATCATTAAGCATTATTAACACACCAGGGAAAAAAAAATAAATTTGGCTTTTAAGCCTAAATTGACCATTGCAGTAGAAGGTTAAAAATCAAATGCCTCTACCCAAGACAATTTGCCTGCTTCAATTATTATCATGAATTATTCCAGGAGGATGTGTGAATTGTTTAATCTTATTTTTGTATTCCAGGTCTGATCCTCCTCACTGTCTGCTTTTGTATACAAGAATCAAGAGCAGGACAGTACAGAGGCAGTTCCAAGAAAATTCCAGTTGACTATTGTTGTACAATGCTGTGCTCAGGTTTATTTTAGTCAGTCACCTAAAATGTTCTTCTCTTTTTAGCTTAAATGAGCTGTCTTTAAAGATGGTATGACTGACATCAGTAGCAAGCAAGCATATATACCTGTAGCAGAGTTCAATTTAATATAATGAAGTTTCTAAAAAGTAATCTGGTACATTTACCATTTAGCAGGGAAGCTAATGCACTTAAAACTAATGGGAAAATTGGCATCAAACTTTCAAGTTCACTTGACACAAAAACATTTAGGATCCCGGTAAGAATTTTTACAAGTCAGAAAAACTTCAGTGAAATCAGGATCATCACTGCTCATGTCTACTATACCTGCTCCTCCCAAGAACTGTGAGAATAGGAAACCACTTCCAGCATTAAGTACAAAGAGAGTCACTTCAAATAAGTCTGCATTGAAACTATGCCACTATCCAACAATACACATAACATAAATGATGTCCCAGACTCTCTCCAGTGCTTAAACTTTGTTCTTCACAAAAGGTGCCTAATCTGGCAGCAGAAAATTAAAGGGATAAATGCTATCTAACAGTCATGCCACATCCTGCCTCTTCAGATAAAAGTGCTTTGCTTTGGATTGGATTGTTCCGTAACTTCAAAACTCTTCACCCATAACCATCATTCCTTGAATGCAATTCAGGCTGTATCTAGAACTCCACTGAAAAAAAAATATTGTACTTCAGAATATACAGAAAAATCACTTAGCTTTAAGATTTCAATTATGGACAGTGCAATATCCCAGATCCCTGAATACCAGTGGAAATCAACCTCTGCTTTAAAAACCAATTACTACCCACACAATACTGTGCTGATGTTGATCAGTAGAAGGAAATTCCATTAAAAACTTATATTCTCAATAGCATTCCCTTCTTATTAAGACTCTTTGATTGTTGAAATAATTTGCAGTTTGTGGCTCTCTGGTACTGAATACACAAACAGTTCAGGAAAAAGACAAAACTTCTTAGATCTACAACCAGTTATGTAACTCAGCCACTCATGAAACAAACATCTTTATGTTCTGAATAAATTTTGTAACACATTTACTCTCTTGCATAAGAATAAAGTTGTTGTGTATCCTTCAGAAAAACATTCACAAGCTTTAAAGTGCAAAATAGGTCATCACGAACACACTACCTAACACTATTCTCTACAGCTCCATTTACAAAGTCCATTTTCAGAGGTCTACCACATTTAATGCTTTTAACTAGCTATCTCTAGCTTTCTCCTTTGTCATATGACAAATATGGTCCACTTTCAAAAGGGAAAGGAGATATTCAGATAACCCATTCCTGTTATATTTCAAAGTTTGCCTATTGGCTGCAGCTCTCTGCATTAGCCTCCTTTGAGAAACCTCAGCCAAAACTGACAATCAACCTGAACTGGAGGAGGAACCTGGGAAACAAGAACCTAAGAGACTTGGATGTGCACGCTGCAAGCAAATGCAGTGTGAGTGATCACAGACCTTAGTGCCACTGAAGGTACACAAAGTTCAAGCCTTTAGCTCTCCCACACCTCTGTAGCAGTTAAGAAAAATCACATTGCCTTACCATTTGTTCAGCCTGAGACAGATGTGTGTGCTTACAAGCCTTGTTTCAATGTTTAAAGTACCTGAGAATTATGCAGATGACATGAGAGATTCATGAATATGTATGTATCTCAAATAAAATACATCAGCAAGCTTCAAAAAGTCCCCTTCTACAAATGAAGCTTGGGAAAAAAACCCAAACAGCAGAGGTTGTGGAATAATCATAATTAAAGGTATGACAATGCTGATAGGGGGAGAACTCTGCACTACACAAAGCTGGTATTAAGACCTTAAGTAAGGAATACTTCGGCATTTTTCCTGTTTGCAAATGAGGAAAATATGATTTACCACAGTCTTAAAATAAAAACTAGTAAATTATTAATCTAAAATAAGCATAAGTTTTAAAACAAAAGATTGAATCAACATCAGGTGCTACAGAACATTTGATAATGAGAAGCTTACAGATGATAAAACGCATTTAATAAACTATCAGTGTTGTCAGAAACCTCCATTGCATTATCTAATTAAGGGGAAAACGTTCCTCTCCTTTCTCTGGTCTTTCCTTTGATTGAGAACTCTTAAATACCATAAATGCAACTTAAACAATTTGTTACAGCATTTTTTTGCAATCCCTCAAAAAATTGAAGTCCTCTGAGCTGTTTAGTATATAGGAAAGAGGATCTGTCATAGTCAAAATAACATTTTGTTTATTCTGAGACAACCAAGAGGAAATTCTTTAAAGATCAGTCAATATAAAAGTCAGCATTGTCTGGAAACTATTCTGTCCCCAGTAAACTACAAATAATTCTTGACAATCAGACACATCAGAAATCATCTTAGATGATTCAGATCATTACAGTATTCTTTGGAACCTCATAGATTACTGTGCCTTGAAACAGATACATGAATGGGCGATGCCAATTGCATTCATAGCAAAAAAAACCTCATCCTTATTGAGATGCATAGAATTATTACAGCTCCCAGATAAAAGTATCAAAAAGAGATTAAACTCAAGACTGTTCCAACAAACTGTCAGGCTGGAACATCTAGAGAAGAGCCGGAACAAGTGCTAACAATAAGAGCAGTACTCATACAGGAAAAGCTTGGTCTAACCAAAACAGTTAAAGACAATCCTGAGAAGTTAAAATTCTGTCATCATTACACAACAGTACATGACAGCTAGATCCCATACACTCGATTTCCTGAATTTAGGCTAACTAAGCTAAGTTCATCACATCTGAACAACTCAAAGCATGAAAGTAATTTACTAACACTGTAAATGAAGAACTCTGGCACGCTCATTCATCAGAGAGAAGACAAAGGACAAGCACTATTCACTTTCCAGCATCTGTACCACAGCAGTGGGGTGACAAGATACTGAAGGTACCAGCTGCAGAGAAGATAAGTGGGTTTAAGGAAGCCTTCTTTAACTATTAGGATTTTATTTGCAGGTAGTACTAAAATAAGGCAAGGGCTATTTTTTCAAAACCACACAATAATATGTAGAACACAAACAGATATTTAATTAGTTTGGACCTGAAAGACGTCACCATTTTGTTGTACTTTGTTGACCTCTGTTAAAAAGACTTAGAGCAGCTACTCAAGGCTGATTACTTGCATGGACTGCAACCATACAAAACAAACAAGACAAGTAAATTCTTACTGTGATCTATTCAGAATGCAAATCTGTCTACACGTATGCCTTGCTGAGGTGAACTTGGTAAAAAAAAATACCGTAAAAAGAGTAAAATACGGGCTAAATCCCAACATCATATAAGCTACAGCCTACCCCACCCCCCAGATGTGCAGGCAGATTCCAATCCTTTACAATGAGACTTCGATTCAAAAACAGTTTAGAGAACTAGCACTGCTTTGTCTTGCAATATTCTCCTCTTTTTCCCCCTACTCTTCATCCAGTACCTTATTCCCTACCTCCACTACTGTGAATCTGGACACTGGGTCCCACTTCCTCTTAATTTTTACAACAGTGTAGCTCCAGTTGTCCCACCCTGGCACACCATTCAGGGCACAACAGTGCTTTTCCACATCTTTCACACATCCTACAGCAACTACAGGCCACAGAGTTGTGGTTTCTATGACTTATGAAAGACATGGTAATCCTGTAAATTGTAGAAAGAGAAAAAACATGCCAACAAACATATGCATGAGACAAAATGCATCAAAAGACATGAGATCAACAGGAAAACCATTAGCAGGAGAGGAATTAAAATGCCTCTGATTCATTTGCAAGTTATTTTGCAGTTAAACTTCATCTTAAAGGGCTTTTCCAAACTAAAGATTTCTCTGTCTTGTCCAGAGAATTTTTACTGTTAATTACAGAGTAATTTGGAAGGGATATTTACTAACTCCAAAGTGTTGGGTTTTTCATGGGGCTAGTGTGATTTTTTTTTTTTTTAATTATTCATTAGCAATCTATTCCTAAATAATAGACTATAGCTTGCACATTTAGGACAAGATACAAAGCACTGCTAATTCTGTAGTTGTGTCTTTCCTCCACAATGGCCTTGGGATTAAAATTATTAAGATGGTACTAAGAAAAGAGCTACAAATACCAGAGGCTACTCAACACAGGTAATAGAACAAGTTAGCACATGGATTTATGTTGAGTATATACCTGCTCTCTTCCTACATCCTCTCACATCCCTACTTGATGAGCACTACAAACAAACTTTTCCCTACTCTTTAATATTTTCTGTAGCTTCTTTGCTGTAATAGTCTCTTTATTTTAATTTCTGACAAAGTAAAAGCCACATAGGCATCAAAGACATACTTACACTGACTGGTTTGTTTGAGGACCATTAAACACATTGTGTATGACCACCAGTGTTAGACTTATCTCTTTCTCATTACCGTAAACCCTTCCCATGACTGCCTAACAATTCATAGGTCAAATGGTTTTGTGGCTTGTTTGGTATCTTGCAGTTCTTATTTCTCAAGCCAACCATCTTTCCCATCACAATCCATGTCTGTTTTCTCAGAAAAAATTCAATCTCTCCTTGCATTCCTAAAAAAAAGAATTATACCACTTGCAGCACTCTGTAAGCTCCTTTAACTCTCTAATCAATTTATAACACACAAATTAATACCATCTTATTATCTGAATATACATTTTGAAGGGTTTCCTAAGGTTAACACACAAAGAACAGATTCTTTCTCTGTAAGACACAAAGCCTTCGAGTACATCCTGAAGTTTTTAACATGAGATCCTGCATGCCCCTGGTACTCAGTAGCTCAGCATGCTGCCAACCACACTCCAACTGTTCAAAGACAGTTTACGCTGTTGGAAGGCAAGTGCATACTAAGAGCACTGTGCTGATGTGCATCTCCATGCCCAAGTGTTGCCCAGGTGCAGTTAACACATTTGAGCCCAGAAACACTACTGAAAAGATATCAAGAGGAAGAAACAGTTCTGTAGAACTGCTACTGCCATTTTATATTTAGAAAGCTTTTCGCAGATACCCGTTAAAGCCTTGCTCTTGCTATAATTATAAGCCATTTCCTACACAAGCCAAACATAAAAAAAATAACTTTACTGCAACTCAAATGTTTTGTTTGATAAAGACATTGGCATTACAGGCATAAGACCTATTATAATAAGCCCTATTCCTTCAGTGAAAAGTTGCAGTGCCCTGGCATACACATCAATATTCTGTTGTGAATAACACATCCGGATTTGTCACAATACTCATATAGGGAAAGCTCTTCACGTTTGGTACACTGAGGTGGAAAAAAGAAAATTCACCTGTAAAAGGGGGAAACAAATTCCCATGCACTGATATTAATCAGTGGACCATTCTTGTTTTCAGGAATTAAATGGACAAAATGGATGGAGGAATAAACTGAAACCCAATTACACCCAAAATTCAGATCTCCTGAAATCCAGTTTTTTCCATGTAGATTACACCAGATATTGCACTAATAGTCTCCTACTGAAATTAGGTTTAAAACAAAGGTGAACAAAAACAGCTGAGCAGGGCAAAAGGCCTCACCTCAATGAGATAGTGAGAACATAAACTGAGAAGCTCCAGCAGCTGCAAATGACTCCCAGCTGCTAGGACATCCTGTATCACCCCTGGTTCCAAAAGGATCTGTAAAGAAGAAAATGGAAGGTTTGTCATCTGGAAGATGTATTCAGAGTACTTGTAGAAAATATTAAAGGTATTTTTTATTTCAGATATTTAAGTCAACATAAAGAACAGAATATAATTAAGCATGTAGGAAAGTCTTTACAGAATAGGGACAGATTTTGTAAAGTTCAACTGAATTTCCCAAAGGATTTAAATATTTTTTTTGGCTATTTCCTTTTCCCTGTGAGAGTCCCTAAGTCACAATACCACCTAAATCCTTTGAAACTAAACGTGTGCTGTTTAAGAGGGAGACTTACAAAATAATAGAACATCCTTTTGTTATCTGTATATTTAAATCCTTCCACATATATTGATGAATCAAGCCAACAGAACTGACTCACAACTCTCCACTATTAATATTATTCATGCATGTAAAAACATATACACATTAGGAACACCCTGCTATTCTACATGGTGCCATTTGATAATTTTCCTAACCACTGTCTTCATTTTAGAGAGCAGGGCTCTGAAAGCACAGTGAGCATGTTGCTGGGGAAGTGCCAGAAAGGGCCTGGAAACCAAGACTGAATATTCATTTACTTGCTCACGTGAAACTCCTACTCATTTCAATTTAAATCATGTACAGGTAGCAGTAAGGATAATTGGGCCACAGCTCACAGACCACTGTCTTGGGTCAGCCTGTTAGAGCATTGCTTTTGGGACACAAAAACATCTTTGTGAATATGTACACTGGTCAACTCCTTATTAGCAATCAGACTACAAACTCTCTGGACTAAAATTTTTTAAGTAGCACAACATCCAAAAAAAAAAAACCAAAAAAACCNATGTACACTGGTCAACTCCTTATTAGCAATCAGACTACAAACTCTCCGGACTAAAATTTTTTAAGTAGCACAACATCCAAAAAAAACCAAAAAAAAACTAGAAATGCACAAGAAAACTTAAAGATGCTTGTTTTATTCAGTTTCATACTTGTACTTCCCCTGGCAACTTTGGTTTCACACCACATGAGGTCAGTCTCTCACTGCTCCACAGGGAAGTAAAGCTTGCTTTCAGATTCTTCTCTTTCTGCCTACGCAATTCAGTTTTATCTCACAGCATCATTTATATACCTCAAGTGCAGTAGAATAAGGGAAATGGAAAACAAAAGGAAAGATACTCAATGGCATCTTTTGTAGTTTAACTATTTTTGAGGAAAAGTTAAAAAATGCATATGCATTTCTTCAAGCAAAATCACAAAACATCTCCAGCATAATGGATATATTAGGAGGAGGCGAGAAGGCGATTGATCCTTGCTTATATCAGGAATTCATTTACATTGTGTTATGGCAGTGTATGACAGCCCTAATGCTTGTGCAACTCACTACATTTATTAATACTTTTTAAGTGAACATTATATGTCATTTACATGCTACATAAAACATGAGGGTTCTTTACCTATCCAGAAATTCATGTAAGGATCCTACTGTAAATGAGAATCGGGCCCAGCACAATCCAGGTTTTTGGCTGGTGCTACTGAGGTTGCTATGTACGATGGGAGGTACTTGAACAGAAAATTAAAATGGATTTCAGTTACAAAAATATCTCCAACTGATAGGGATATTAAAAGCAAACAAACAAACAAAAAGCACGGCACTCAAGTATTTTCAAGTGAGAACTCAAGGTTAGACTAAACAAGCTGGTATAGACCTTGCAGTGTTTTTTATTCAGACATGATTGACACTGAGGAAGCTGCGATCCTACGGCACGTTACTTACTAAGTGTCAACCAGAGAGCCCTAAGCAGATTAGTGCCTTGTAGGCATAGACAAACTATATTTAACTGTGATAATATTAATGTATTTTAAAGCTACAGCAATCCACTTACAAATAATACCAGCAGCACTATGAGATAAGAGGTAGAACAAGAGTTAAAGAGAGTGGCTGACTGCTGTCCAGAGATGATTTGTACAAAGTCAGCACAGTTCATTTCAAGGTGGCAGATGTGTTTCCTACACGTTCTTCTATTTTTACAGCCTTCCTATACCATGCAAGCTCTATTCTACTGAGGTTTTGTGTTTCCCAAGATGACAGAGGAAAGTCTAGTTTATCTCTTCACAAAACTTTGTTTTAAATGGAACTATCTGAACTTTTATTCACTAATCATTTAGATATAGGAAAAAATACTAGTTCATCTATGCTAAACATTCACCAATGGGAAACTGCATGCTGGAGAAATCCACAAGGAAAAGAAAATGCTAAGTAAAGAAAGAAGAAAATATTATAATGACATAATTATTATAATAGTGTAATTCACAGTTATACCACACCTTTAAGCTTTTGTACACTAAAGCAATTGCTTTTTTTTTATTAATTACCAGCATAGGTTTTTATATGTTACACAGGCCTTCCAGCTCAATATTAAATGCCCACCACAAGTATATATACAGTGACTGACTTTCCTCTGCTTGTCTAACTCTCAAAACAATTGCTCTGGGGTTTACAGAACGATGCTTATTGCAAATTAAGGAGAGTGAAACTAAGGTCAACTTTGTATTCACAACTTCAAAATTCATCACAAATTTTAGTGTGGAAAAATAGAGAGAAGGTTAATAATTTTCTGTAATCCACCCTCAACCCAAGCGTTATGAGGCATGACTACTAGGGCAGAAACTTATGAGCAATTTGGACCCATCAAATTCAGACAAAAACTGCAGCCTTCACCGGTGAAGAATGTGCTTTCTCGTGACACAGACTATATTAAGACTGGTTGCTGTACTATTTTTAACATTAAGATTAATTGGATGCAATTCAGGTATTGCACCTAGCTGCATCTAACAATCACCCCTCTATTCAATCCTTATTTCTAAGGTTTAATGTCCTGGATGCCCACAACTATAAGTTACACATGTCGCAGTTACCACCACATGTCATAGTCAAGATGGTCAAAATACTGTTAGAATGCTAAACTTTCCACATGAGGCAACACACAGCCTTCTGTTTCCTTCCACGAGCAGCATCACTCAGCTCTTTTCCTTGGGCAGCACCACAGCCTTCAGAGGACTAAACTTTGTTTCTGCTGTTATTCCCCAGGCCCAGGAGTACAAAGCACACATTAAGTTCAGACTCTACCCTTAGGCCACAACACACAGTCCTCTTGTACCTTCTTGCTTCTACATGACCAGCTCGGTCCTTTTTGTCCCTTCACTCAACCATCTAACCCTGTCTATCCTGCAATAGCTTACCTTTCTCTGTCCCTCTCCTGGCCACCTGCCTCTTCCTCCTCTCAGCACATCCAGCAAACTCCAACTCAGGACCAGCTAACCCCCTCTTTTGTAGGGCTTGTCCTTATTGGTTACAGCTGTGACTTGTTAAGGGTAATCTTTTGTAATTAGTATTGCTGCCCACAGGTTAATTTTCATTATACTTTCAACTTGTCTCCGGCATATGGTGGTACCCAAGAAAATCCCCTTAAGCACCTTTTTCCCTGTATACAATAGGCAGATCTTGTGATATGTAACTTCCTTTCCTAAGCCATCCAGCCTGATATACTGCTCGTTTTCAAACTGATCTACTTCGACAAACTACTTTTCTCTTACAATGACTGTTTTCTAACAGGAAACCTGTTCCTCAAAGCAGCCTTTCTATTCTCCATCATGCCACAAACCCTCCAGAGAGGATCCATAAAATGCTCTCTGGTCCCTACTGTGGTCAGATCCACAGCCCAAGAGATGGAAGCAATGCAAAAGTTGTCTGTTTGTAACAGAATGGTGAGGTCACAAGACCCAGAAAGGCAGATTACACAATTTCTTAGATCCACTATTTTTAGACATACAATTTTAATCTATCTGGAAACTTATCCACTTAAACTTTGTGGATATATTGCAGAAAGCTTCTCTGCAAATGTAACAACTAGAAAATGGCAAATTAAACCTGACTTTAAAGCACAATACTGAGGCAGAAAAGGGAATTTTACAACCAGCCCCACTGTTACAGAAACATATGGGCCTTAACATCCTACCCTGTATTTTTACCCTCCAGCCAGCAGCTCAAAAGTAGAATTTACTCCCTCTTACCCCAAGATTTCTCTCTTCCTTTCCCAAGTCAACCTGCATCCCCACAAACACCTTAGGACTGTGGGTAAGCATGAGAAAATATGTAACTGGTATCATATATCTTGCCTCTCTCTTCAATCTTCTTTGAGTCTTGTGGCATCGGAGTGTATAAGAACCATGTAAGAACAACTACTCAGGCCTCACCTCCACATTGTCCAGGTCAAAAATGTCCTCCTACTCTTTTAATGCCTCCTGCACCCACCCTCCTACAGCCAACAAAGCACTATAGGCCTACAAAAAAAAAAAATAAATTGTAAGGTCAGAGCAAAGAGGGCAATAACAGACAAAAAAAGAATGAAAAGGAAACTCCTTAAACTGCCTCTTCCAACAAAGCAACTTACAGCCTGAAGGAGAAGGTAAGATCCAGATTAACTATCAACTCTGTGGAGTCTCATGAGGTTTATATCTGGAAAGAACAGCTAGAACACTCTATTCCCTGAACCCTGCAGGCCATTATTTAAATCCACACATTTTTAAAGACAGTAAACAATAGCTACTTTAGGCCTAAGAAAGCTAAACTGCATACCCAGACAAAGATCAAGACTTTTATCATCTTCATTCCAGGTATTCATACAGCCCCCATATTTTTCTCATTTCCATACAGCTGTATGTGGTGAAATGGAAAAGTGAGATAGTGGCATGATTCACATTAAAAATACACCAGTATTATGCTGTAACAGTAAGGAAATATGCAGTCATATTTAATTTGGGAGAAAATAACTTTCCAAAGACAGCTCAGCACACTGGTGGCTTCTTAATGCTTAGTACCAAGTTGTCTTAAGTCCCATTTTCCAGTAAGGAAATGTGCAGCCCTGTCAGAAAATTCTAGAAAGTTAACTGTATGGAATTTAACACAGAAAACAAGAAAAAAGTTTTCTAAGATTCCTGCTACTCTGATGAAAAAAGAAAATTCCTCCTTGACTCCACTTGCAGTAATCAGCATTTCGAACAAGACAGTCATCAAACACAAGTATCAGTTGTTTTTGCCTGATGGAGATCATTCCATGTACTTGAGAGCAATCAAACGCCTTAACTTTTATTTTAAAGTAATTTAGACTGCATTTCACTCTCAACCAAATAGCACTTCTGCCTGTCTCCCTGTTCATTCATGATTCGGCTGAATACTAAGCTCCTTTCACATTGACAAGTGCTGCTTCAAAAAAGTGAGTGAGGAAAGAATGTTCTACTCCCCTGCAGGCAACTGCCCAAAGATCTGGCACACAATGTTTGGCAGCACTTGCCACAAAATCCAGATGTCTCATTTGCCAATGCCAGAAGGCATCACGACATTTCTCTGATACATCATAATATTTTTCAAAAAAATTAGAAGGAAATACATGTGAAACGCACAGCACACACATCATAAAATCACGGAATATTTCATTTTGGAAGGCACCCATAAAGATCATCTAGTCCTATCTCCCTGTTAATTGCAGGACTATCCAAAACTAAACACACGTCCAGACATTCCTTGAACTCTGACAAGCTTGGTGTCATGACCACTTCCCTGGAGAACCTGTTCCAGTGACCTGCCACCTTTTCATTATGTCCAGCCTGACCTTTCCCTGACGTAGCTTCACACCACTATGAAGCACCATTACTACAATTAAAGAGGGTTTGGATAAGCAAGACTCCAAGCAAATTCACTGTTCTTTGGGAAGGTGGTTCATTACTTTAAACACTTTCAGCACTAGAAAAGCTGTCTTGTCCCTAGCTTAATTCATGTCCAGAGCAAATAAAGTGTAATATTTAATTTTCTCTACAATGAACTGCATAAAGTGAAATAATTAAAGTTCTGTATTAGCCCAAGCCTTTTAGGCAATCTGTAACTGAACTGTGAACCTAGGACCTAGTAGCTGTAACCTAGTGCTAAATACAGAAACAAGATTATCCTGAGAGAAGTGAAAAAGGAAGTGCCCAAATCCAAGTATCAAATTCATATTTTTTGCTGTGAAATTGCACTGAAAAATTGTATTAAGTATTTACAGTAAAACACAGACCTGTTGTATTCAGTTATCCATGACTATGGTGTATTGTCCCCAGTAGAAAAGAGCTGAAGTCACTTCTGCTAGGGACAGCAGGTAGTTTAATTGATTCATTTTAATCTAATAAACAGCCAGTGGAACTGCTGTGCACAGAATGCAGTAGGTCACTTACCCAAAAAAATCAACCATCACAATACAGCTTTGCAACACACCTCCATCCAACAGAGAGGATTAACACAATAAGGGGCACTAAGATATTGACAGCTGCCTTACCCTGGTTCTAACTAAAAATTGCAGACGAAATGCTGGTTGATCACTAGAAAAACTGTCAACATCAGATAAGGAGGGGAGTTGATGGGAGATGAAAGCCAAGATTCTACAAAAGTATCAAATAAATTATAAGGAAAAATAGTTGTACTTAGAAATAATAATTATTTCTACTATTTCTTAACTATCTAAGAAGATCTCTTACTCTTTGACGGTTTTTGTTAAAGAAATAACAAAGCTAAAAGAATAATTTCAAAAAGGAGCTGTAAGATAATACCTTAACTAATCAGAGATTTGTGTGCATGAATTTGAAAAATCACATGATGGTAGTCTATCAATTCCTGAAACCTGTTTGGTAAAGTAATAATAGCTGTTAAGAGGATGACAGGTTTCAAACTAACTGAATACAAAGGCAATAGTTAAACAATAGTTAAACAATAGTTAAACAGGACTCACACTGGTAATGCATTAAAGTAATATTAGGAGCAACATACCTGGAAATAAATGAAGTTCTAGATTTGTAACTGGGATAATATACTCATATTACCTTTACTGAAAAACTGATGCTACATTAGCATTTTGTGATTAAAATAAAACCTGCTAAATATGCTAATAACGGAAAGTTTAAAACCTATTTTTGAATCATTAAAAGTGCAACTTTGTATGTGGCTTTTAATAAAAGCAAACCCTTCAACATGCCATAGTTAGGAAGTAAGGCTGTGTTAATCTTGGGCTAAGAAGGCATCATAGGACAAATCATCCCAAAATTCACTTTGGGAGAAAGACCTGAATACAAAAAGCTTCTTATATAAGGGCTTCCTCACTAATTCTTTCATTTCAGCTTTGCTAATTCAGGATAATACTATAACTTAAGGAAGACGTAACTTCTATTAATACAGAAACAAAATATTAGAGTCTAGGAGAAAAAAACAGATCACCCACTTAGGAAAATGGGACTTAGGAGAACTTGGTATTAAGCACTAAGAAGCCACTAGTGTGCTGTGCTGTCTTTGGAAAGCTATTTTCTCCCAAATTAATTTCTTGTCTGTGATGCAACAAAATAAGGACAGGGATTACCTTGCCTTTGTAATGTGCTTTGAGGTCCTCAAATAAAATTCTATCTAAATGCAAAATATTTGTTACCATAGATTAAAGACATATGATAGAACATATTAACAAAGAAGAAAGATCCAAGTCTGAAGCATTTCAGTATGCATGGGACACTGTATTTGTATTTTTGTTGAATTAGGAACACAATCATCCACTGCAGATCAAAGCCAGCACTCCTCTGACTTGTCAGCCAACTACTATGGCCTACTTAGTGGCTATTCCATTCCTCCAAGTAAGATTATATGTCTCTTTCTAACAAATGAATTAAAATTACAAAAGATAGTCAAAAAGAGTAGACACCAATGCCCACGAGTCTCTGACACAGTGATTAAGGCTCTTATTTTGGCAGCAGGGATTGTGAGCTCCAAACTCTTAGCCTAGAAATGCTTCTCTATATGAGTATTCTAAAATATATAGTTTGTAAATTGATTGTACTTGATCTATCTCCCTTTCCAAGGCACATCTGACACTTGCAAAATGCCCTTGTTGGGAAGAAAGGGCGAGTAATCTACTCACTGAGACTCTGGCCTGGCCTTACCACTGCCAGCTATGAAGCAAAAGAGAGAATGACCTTAAAGCCCTTTTGGGAAGAAAAGATAAGGCAACTACAACAGGAAAAGAGTCAACAAAACAGGAAAAAGAGTTGTATCTCTGAATTCTGAATATGAGGATTACATAGTAAAATGCCTACAAACAAGATGAAACATATCTAAGACATTTTTTGCTGAAGATTTTGTTATTAAAGGATTACATACATGCAAAGTACAAAATCCAAGTCTACTGCCATTCCTTTTGTCAGTTTTTATTTATTTCTGTACCAAAATTTCTTTCTTTTTCATTATTAAGGACCATAGTAATAGATTAGTTCAGTTGGAGTTATATCCTTTATACTTAACTTGAGTTTTAAATTCTTTTGCTCTGAACAATCAATTTTTCCTAAAAAGCAAAATATTTTCAACAGTAATTATAAAAAAGATACTGTTTGCCTAAGCAGACAGAAAGATGAAAGTTGTATTTGAAGTCCGCAGGAAGATTTCAAATTAAAAAAAAGAGACAAGGATGACAGAGTTTGATTTCAGATTTCATGGTCATACTAAATTTCTTCATTTAAATTTCTTCATTTTAATAACTTTCAAAAACTGCAGGAATCAAATATTGCCATTGTGCAATATTAAATATTTCCACCAGATGTCTCCAGTATATTAGTTTACGCAGAAAGTTGCACTCAATTTGAAGTGTAATATGGCAAATATAAATGTAATATATTAAAAAATAAAGTGAAGTAAGCTGCAACTAATTACTTATCTGTTTAGACATGGATATTTTAGGGAGTTCCACAGTGTTACCTAGAGAAACATCAATTTTTTTAAACTAACATTTTGACCAAATATGATTAAAAAAAAAAAGAAGTGAGTGCATGGTTTTCACTTTTAAGGCACTTCAGATCACATCCTGATACAGACATTTTCAGAGCAATATAAGGTTATATTTGGCCCGAGTGACTTTTGGTTTACCAGGGAATATTTTGTCTTTTAAAAACACGAAGAGTTTGCAAACCAAGCTAAAGACAATTCTGTTTTCAGAACTCTCTGATGTAAGCATGGAGTAATCCAGTTATTTATTAATAGCCTTTGTGGATTACTCCCACTCACTGCCTTGAAATGTTCACTCAGATTCTGTCAGTCTGAGTCAGAACACAAGCAATGCTCAGTACATACAAACACAGTGCCAGAAGAGGATTCGAAGGATGAAAGGGAAACGAGACACCCCTAATTCTCAGACCCACATTTCACTGAATTGTGCTTCAAAGGCATCTTTCCATGAGAACTCCTACAGAATCCTCATTTGTCTGTGCATCAAAGCAGCACATGGTGTATCTGACAGACAGTACAGAGCAAGCCTTGCCTTATAATCACTTATATGTATGAGCAACTGCACATACATGCACACCTATAACTTAGGAAACCCACTCAATTATTCAAAGTAGGTTATGCCTGAAAATGAAAGACTCAAAATCTCTAAAGGGCCAAGGACAGAAGGTACATATTTCCTAGGGATCTGAGGATACTCTCCCGGAAGCAACCTGGGGTCACTTGCTGGGTTACATAAAAGCCATATCCATGCTTACAAAGATTCTCAATGTATTTTACATGGGTTTGTCAGACTTTGAATTTTGCAGAAAGATGGGGAATCCCTCTAATCACAGCAGATAGGATGGGTCAGGTAGAAATCAATTACAACTCTTCTTCTAAAAAGATACTTTCATTTAACCAGAGTTTTCTCTTCAGAATAATCAATCTATAGTTTTAAATTACTAATATGGTGATGTATAGGTACCAAACATTTTTATCTTTATAACAATCATTCAATTTTTAACAAAAGCTTTCAACTGAAAGGAAAAAAAAGCATACCATGACAAGTCATGTACTGAGATCTTCAGCTAGTTAATTAATATATTATGGCATCTCTGTTTATCATTTATATCAAAGACATTTTTTAATAAATTATGTTTTCCAAAACAGCATGAACTCAGATTTTTTTTCAAAGAAATTCAATTGCTAGTCTCCAAGACCAAGGCTAAAGCATAACTGTTTTCTGGGCTGGTGACAAAAATAGCTCCCTTACAGCAGATAGTTTTTTTCCCTTATTTCTACTTAGTTTCCTTTAAAAAGAAACACAAAAACTCCCAAAAATATCCACATAAGGCCATATACTCAATTCACAATATGCAAACAGATGCCTTAAATTTTTATAATCCAGCAACTCTTCAGAATATCATAATAGGGATTTAAGCTTCCTTTTCAAAATTAACTAATAAACGTCACTAGTGCGTCAATGGACTCAACTGCTGTAGTGATATTCCAGAAATAGTTTGGTTATCTAGAATTTTCAAGTCCAAAGCAAAAAATAGCTGGGTGTTCTGAGCTCACAATCCATGAACTGTGAACTGAGACAAAGTCACACGGCAACATTCTCCAAGAATGTAGTACAGATATATGGGAGGTCATGAATACTTCATTCTTTTATTTTCTTTTTTTCTTTTTGTTGTTGTTGTTGTTGTTTCTTTTTTGTTTTGTTTCGGGGGGCTTTTTTGGCAGGGGGCAGAGGGAAAAGAAGCATTTTCTGAAGTACCATAATGTGATACCTAACCTGTGGTCATACAGAAGGCCAAAATGAAGATGTATAGTACCTATAAGTATTTACAAAGATGCCTCAACTGCATCTGTCCAGACAGTAAGAGACTACTTTTGCCCTCAATTATATAATTTGTCAAACACAGCAGCTTATAAATATTTATTATAAGGGAAACACTTTTCTTTACATTTAATTTAGCAAGCAGATTCAACTCACATTAAGATTTTATGAAGTCAGGCAACCATAAAAAGGGCTTGCAAGCCCTACATGGTTCCCTACCTAACTATGATGCACATAAAGCAGTGTTTTTATTAAACAATCCTTCCAAAGAAAATATTCACCACAGCATAAGAAAATGAAGATCTGTTCAATCAAAATACCTTGTACTGAGAAGTGCACAAGAAAAATATTTTCTAATATCTCTAAAAAGGTCATACTCAGTTTTTATTGTAGTTGCTTTTGATTGTGTTTCTTAATTTGAAGAACTGTACAATACCTGTCCAGTATATGCAAAGTCCAGGGCTTGTTTTAAACCAAGGCTTGTGACACCATGTAAATTCACCTCATCAGCTTCACTCTCAACCATGCAGAGACTGAACATTGCCTGTGAAAAAAAGACAGAAATGCCATTAAGCAATTTTGGATAAAAATTCTTAATAGAAACAGCCTTGAGAGTTAGGATGAGATCTATGCCAATTTTTCAGTCACACCCCAGCAATCAATCTTGCAGCTGAGTCCTTTTATCATTAAAGAAATACAAAACCTTATTCTAGATAAACTGAGACAAATCTTTTGTTCCATATATATATATATATATATATATACACACACACACTCCTTAATTAAGTAATTCAGGTGAAATCAGTGACAACAGTCACACAGTAAAGTATCATTCAATAAAAAAGATAACTGGACTCTGGGAAAAGGATAATCTACACAAGCACCACTAGAAGTAATACTTACGTATAGCATCATTGTTTATAAGAAGGAGCAATAACTCATACAGAATTACTTGAGAAGAAGGGGCAGTTACAAAAAACATGTTTTATGAGCAATCCTTTTCAAATAAGCATCTCAGACTGGAACATGAGCAATGCAATAGTCAACTTATCAAATGAAGAGGAATGATGGAGATGCAGTCACCTAAACTTACAACCTCCCCTTACTTATTATTATTTCCTCCCAGTTTCTCATACCAGAAAGTCTAAACTGAAGATAGGCAAGGTGGAATTTCTCTGAATATACCACCGAGGAGAGAAATTCTCCCTTTCATCCAGCCTTACTTTCCAGATCATTTCTCTTCAGTGTGTCCCTGGACTGAAGCAATCCTACTCGGTCTCTTGAATCCTTGTGAGAATCTTTTTCTTCTCATCTCCATCGAACTTCTTTGCCCTTAACTCTTCCCTCCCAACCTGCACTCCTGCTGTACTACCTCTGCTTACACTCCTTCCCTACTTATCAGCCTCATTCTCCATTCTTTGGCACCCTCCCACACTTTTTTAACAAAATACACCACTCAGAGTTTTTAAACAGTAAACTGTGAACAAATAAACTGAACAGTTCTGCCATCTGCCACTACTAAAGAAAGTCTAAACTTATCCCCAGTAGTTTCTGTGCTATACTCTGTGTCTTCATGGAGGCTACCAAATTACACCTTGGGGAGCTCCAGTAACAAAGCACTTCTCATGGACATAACCCATGCTACCTTCTTTCTATACTCTGGCTGATAACCTGCAGAAACTGAGACAGTCAACAAGCTCACTGGATTTCATATGTGCAATCTGTCCACCAGGCAGTGCTGCATTTAAACGGAAAAAGTAAGCCCTACCCTCTCTAACCACTTAGCACATATGAATCATTTTTACCCTACCTATTCCATGATTCACCTAGACTCAAGTGATTTCAAGAACTGAGTGCTTCTGGCAAATAAGTAATTTCTTCAGAAAATATTAGTACTTTTCATCATTAAAACACCATAATTTGGCATAAACCCTTTTCTTGGAAATCATCCAATATAAGCAAGAATGACATGTATCATGCAATCATTAATCATTTCTTCTATTTTTGCAATTTCTATTGAATTAAAGTGGTATCAAGGCTTCTTCCAAACTGGCAACAGAAAAGAAGCAACAAATAGTTTAAAAGCTTTATCAAACAAATACAGTAAGACACAGCCATGAAATATACTTAGGGAGAAAAAAATTTCGCACAAGTTCAGCCACTTTTCTTACCCATTAAAAATGTAATCAGAGTTGGATATTTTATTGGCATGTAGTAGCTGATGTGAAGCTTCAGAGCTTGCCAGGAGCTGCAAGGTAGTCATCAGCCACCTACTCTTTGAAAAGCAGACCTGCAGTCGCTGTCTGGAAGAGATAAGCTTCTCTTCTCAGAAATTCACTGCTAGATAAACGTTTTGGAAAATATTCCTTTCACACACCAATTCCTGAATAAAGAGAGTAAAGTCTCAAATCAACACCTGCCTACTGAGGGGTAGATGTGCACACCTTCTGTACACTCAACCCCAACACTGACTGCCTAGAAATGCTCAGAGGTAAAAGATGCTCTGTGTCCTCCAAGGTACAATCCTCCATGTAGCATTTCCTCCAATGCTACAGTAACAACCTATACAACACTACAGACCTGTACACAGGAACCATCTAAAGACTGTCCTTATTAATACAGCTCTTATTCTGATCAAGGGATAATATTTCACACAATGACTTAACCTTACAAATACAAAGAAGCACTTAACTGAATCTTATCTGTAAACCAGGAATCATTCCTATATGACTTCTGTGTACACTTAGTAACTTTAGGAGATTATTTTAACACAGAGATTCCAACACAGTCTTCACACAGGGTTTATTACTACATCTAACTTACCAAACTTAGCAGGATCAGGCCACTAACTCAGTCACTGTCCATAATCACCCACAGTGCTTAAGAAACACAGCCTCCAGCAGAGCTTTGACCCCTGACAACTAGTACTCTCCCAGGCAATGCCTGGACTATGGTCCAGGAGATAACTGAAGCCACGGCTGTTCCAAATAGCTAGCATGGACAAAGCCAACATGTTCATAGAGGTTTAGCCATGTTATGCCAGTCTTTTTAGGCCAGAAAACAAGCCCTCAGAAAAAAAGGTGTTATTTATAACTACAGATATAGTCTAAGTGTGCAGCGGGCTATCAGAACTGTAGCTGCCAGTAAGACACAGAACTATGGCTTTGTGCATAATCATAGAATGGTCTGGGTTGGAAGGGACCATAAGGACTATCTAATCCCAGCTCCCCTGCCATAGACAGAGGCACTTCCACTACACCAGCTTGTTCATAACCCACCCAATCCGGCCTTGAAGATTTACAGGGACAGGGCATCCACAAATTCTTTGGCCATCTTCACAGTACATGATTTCTTCTAATATCTAATCCAAATTTACTCTCTGTCACTTAAACTGAAAGCCTCCCCCCTTGTCCTATCACTGTATGTCCTTATCACAAGTTCCTCTCCAGCTTTTTTGAAGGCTCTCTCTACATAATGAAAGGACACACCCTGACGCCTTCTCTTTTTCAGGCTGGATACAGTTCTCTCAGTCTTTCTTCATAGGACAAGTGCTCCTTCTAATTAATTTGGTGGCTCTCTCCTAGACTCATTCCAACAGGTAAAAGTCCTTTCTGTACTGAGGACCTCAAAGCAGGATGTAGCACTCCAGGTGGGATATCATGAGAACAAAGCAGAGGGGAAAAATCCCTTCCCTCTCCCTGCGGGCCACAGCCAGGATGGATCCAGCCCTCTGGATGCAGCCCAGGACATGTTTGGCTTTCCCGGCTATGAGTGCACATTGCTGGCTCATGTCTAGCCTCTCATCCCCCAGCACCCCCAAGTACTTCTCAGCAGAACCACTGTCCATCTGTTCATTCTCCAGCCTGTCTTTATACCAGGGGTTGCCCAGACCCATCTTCAGCACCTTGCACTTGGTCTTCTAAAGCCACATGAGATTCCCATGGGCCCATTTCTCAAGCTTGTCCAGGCCCCTCTGGATTCCATCCTGTCCTTCAGGTGTGTTAACTGCAACAGGCAGCTTGGTGTCATCTGCAGATGTGCTAAGGGTGCTCTCAATCACTCTGATGAAGGTATTGAACAGCACTGGTCCCAGTACAGACTCCTGAGGGACACCACTTGTCACTGATTCCCATCCAGACTCAAAGACATTGACCCCTGGAAGCAACTGTCCAAACACTTTCTTATCCATCTACCAGTCCCCTTACTGAATCCACCTCTTTCTAATTTAGGGAAAAGGATGTTGTGGGAGACTGAGTGAAAGGCTTTACAGAAATTCAGATAGATGATGTCCGTAGCTCTTCCCTTGTCCACTGAGGTAGTCACGCCTCAAATATTCTGCGAAGGTTTTTGAAATTGAGGAGGAACTACATCTATTTTTCAGGAAACAAGGCCAAATAATTTGATCAAAAGACAAGGCCTGCAACGGTCTTCAGACAATCCACATTCAGCTGAACTTGATTAGCCTCCAGGAGAGCAGTCTCCTACTTAAATGAACTTTGTATGGCTCACTGATCCACACTGCCTTCACCAGCAGGCAAATAGTTTTTGAGGTTTAATCCACCATGAAAAAAAATCTGTTCTACCATAGGCAGAAGTTGAACTCAAATTCAGTCTTTAATTTGCACTCCTGTACCTGAATATTGTCATTTTAACTGTAAAAAAATATGGACCATTACATTCTGATTTGAGACTTCACTAATATGTGGAGAATGAGTTACAGCTGAGCTGTTAAACTTTAATTTCAGATGCATCCCTAAAAACACTCTAAGGTTTTGTGAGCTTATATAGATCCATCAGTCATGCTTTTAATACAAGGCTACTAGCCAACTTTATTTTTCCCTTGGGTACATTAAAAACAAGGCAATAAGATAAATATCTCAGGTGAATGCAGAAGCAACAGATAAGAAAAGCAAATGAAATACAAAATATTTGGACAAATGCACACTCAAAGTCAAACCTATCAGAAAAGCTACCAAATTTAACTAAGCATGAAATGGTAATCATGTTAGTTATTGACTTCATTCAACAATGCTATTACATTTTATTTTAAAACACTTCAGCTTGAAATAAAATCTATTTGATTATGTGTCATTTCTGCTTCAAGACCTTCAAGAGACTGGAAATGTCCAGCTTCCAGTGTTAACCAAAGATCCCTTTTATAATAAAACCCACTGATGGGAGGACTTAGCATTTTTTCCAGCTTCTTTAAATATCCAGATCTTGTTCTGCCACCTAATCATAAAATTAGCCAACATTGTGGTAAATAAATTGATTGTTTAAATTCTGGTATTTCAGTTAAGATTTTAAGTAAGTAAACCAAATCCCCCAATGCAAAGTAAGTACAATCCACTTGCCATTTTTTGGCAACTGCTTCAAAATTATCAACATGCTGACACAAATGGATGTATGCCATTTGTGGAATTCCACCTGAGGTCACACTTATTTCAGAAGCTACAGATTTGGATTGCCTTATTTTTGTGGGGCAAGTAGATACTTTATTAGATCCTCTTTTTGGAGGAAGGAAGGAAGCAACCCTCCATTCTTCTTCTAATCTTGGCCTGAAACAAAGTTACAGAACTATGCCCAAAGGAAAATGAAAACAAAGCACACAGACTTTAGAAAATATTATTCAAGCCATTAAAAAATTCTCAGACCTGAAAACTTGACTTCAAAGAAAGGTGACAAGGTGGTGGGAATTTAACACAGAGTGCACCTGCAGTTTCACAACCTGGCCCTCAGCAGTCACATGCACTTTTATAAAACGTTTTATTCTACAAACATAGAAGTCAACAAGAGCTCAAAACTGAATGGCCCACAATGACAGGCTGTATAGACTTAGATGTGATCAGATCTGATGCAACCAGGCAGAACAGCCGAAGTAAAAGATGCTTAGCAAAGTCATTGCATCTGACTTTCCACAATCCGCATGTTGTTTATATTTCAAAAGCAAAATGCACAATAGCTGTAAAATACCATCAAATCATAATAATGTATAACTGTTAAAATGTCCAGACCCATTGATTTTACCAGTCAGGCAGCATTGCAGTAGCATATATTGAACTCCTTCACAACATACCACTTCAGGAACAGATACCTGGGTAACAGACACACAAGATGTGTGTCAAAATCCCCAAAATACAAATTGCTCACTGTCACAATGACATACAAAATTGCTCATTGCCTTTGAGTCATTTTCTTACTTACTCAGATGTTCCATATCCATGAGAGTAATGATCTTCTCCTCATTTGTACATATCAACCTTACAGCCATGTCAGTCAGAGCAAACAGCAAATGATCACAAAACAACTTAAACAAGTTGTACGTATTTTAAACAAGCAAATTTTGTCAACGAATTTCACATATCTTAGTGGCCTTTTAAAGGCAAGAAAGAGAATCAAAAGATATATGGTGTCAGGAGACAAGCAAATTATGTAAAATGAACAAATGGTTATTGAAAAGATAGCACTGTGACTGAAATCATAAGGAACTTACTGCTGTGATCTGAGGCTTTCAAGAAATACCCTCCCCCCTCTAGGAGTAAGGAAGTACATGGTTCCAGTGCACAGCAAAAACCTCTCAAATATCTCAACATTCCCTCAGCAAGATTGTGAAGAGACATTAATCACTTTCCATTTTTGTTTGATTCACCTTTAAATACAACATTCAAAAGAAATCTAAGCTTTCAAAAATGGGCAAGTAAGCTGAGCTTATTACAGCAAGCTACCGTAACTCCTAGAGTAACATTTGCTCCCTCTGTTTTCTCAGACATTGCTTTAGTAACAACCAGCAGCCCTAGATCCTAGCCCACTATAACACAAACATTTGGATCTTCCCACTAAAGCATAGCCCTGACCTACACAAATTCTTGTTCAACCACGAACTTAGTCACACTATAATAATGTCTTTATACTTTAGAATTACTTCCAGTTGGCAAACTAAGTGCTAAAGAACTGATCAATGAAGTCACCAAGGTTTTCCTTAGCTATTCATCTTGTTGCATGGAATTTTCTAAGTAATTAACACTATCTAGCATTGCTTTACTCATTTAAAAGAACTGATTTGTCATCTCAAATTTCTGCCTCCACAATTAAACAATTATACTAACTTGAGTTCTCTTTAAAATTATTTTAAAATAGATAGGCATCTTCATTAAGGGCAGTGTTTTATTAAATTCACTTCCCATATCATATGCATGCATTTAAATCTAGATCCACCTGTTCCATAGCCTTTCCTTTACAGAAAATCAATTGTACTTCTCATCTCAGGCATCAGAAAAGCTATGAAGAAAGTAAACCAATACTTCAGAGATCTCAAATCAATTTCCCACACTGCTCAGGGAACTCATTAATTATGTGATACCTCAAGATTGTTTTCATTTCACATGTAACTTTAAGCTTGTGAGAAATCTTACTGGCATTAATGACCTGTTGATCAGTGCCACATTCTTTCTGATTTGAACCTAAGCTTACCTGTCACTTGGGCTGCTAAGTATCCAGTCCTGATATAATCTTTTCTATTTGAGATATAAACTTTTGCAGGCCAAAATATTATGCTTTGTGGTTTGTATTAAAAATAGAAATTCCTGTTCATGTAACAGTAATATTAAATAAATAAACCATAGTCTACTTCATCTACTTTGTTCTATTACTCCTGAAATAACCTTTGGATGTCCTTAGCTTCGTGTTCTTATTCTTCATTACATAAGCCATATAATTTTTCCTTTGCTGTTTTCACCTATCACAACAAAAAAGAATACATTCATAATCTACGAACAGGAGTCAAAATACTGCTTTGACAGATGACCATGCCCACATCAAATACCAACTCTGCTCTGGATGTGCAATGCATACTTATCCAAAGAACCAATTCAATATGTGAATGTTTCTTTACAGCATGCAAAAAGGTGCCTTGTTCTACTTATAGCTAGCTTTTTTTCCCTCCCAATTCAAGCCTGTCTATTCTAAATCAATCATCAGCCAATCAGCCATGTCCTCTGGAGTCTCTTGCACACTGAAAAACATATCCATCAATACCAATTGCATGAAATATGATTAAGAGGCTCATTACACAATTCTTCTGAAAAAAGTTCTATATAAATTCACAGAGAAAATGTCACATAACATCAGTCACTGATAACTGAGCCCACAGTTATTCATCTGCTCTATGAAATCTATATAAATATTGGTTTTTAAGCATTTGCTGAGCAACTAAAATGAATCCAATGAAATTGAAAGGTCAGCTATCATTCATAGTTTAAGAGAATATATAGTTAAAGAGATAAAACTGAGCAGCAAACTATACAACTTTATGCACAGTATTCAAGTGTCATATATTACTGTTAGCAAAGCAAATTCCACTGAACCTTTGGAGTTTCTTTTAGCATGTCAGCGTCAGACAGAGATATATAATTGCACAGCCCCAAAGAGCTTACCAAATCAAAGATATCTACAAGGCACTCGTTACATTACACTTTGGATACAAACAATATCCCTTTCTTGGTATCTTTGAAAATAAGTAATGAAAATTGCAATAAAGAACTACCCTACTGCTTATAGAACCTAAGGGTGTGAGACTTTTCTCCTATTTGTATATTCAACATTCCATCAAGAACAAAGTGATTTTCTTGGTTGTAATAAGGCACAGGGTCTTCATTCCCAGTCAAAATAAAAACTTCAAGAACAAACAAAAACAAAACAAACAAACAAACAAAAATCCCAAAAAAAATGCTGCTAGCAAGTTATATCCTCGATTGAACTGGCATCAAACATCATTCATGTTTTGATAGTCAGAGTTTAACAGTGTAATGTGTCTTTCCCAAAGCTCTGCTTAGGTACACAAGCATAACTTAAGCCACATGGAAAAAGGAATTCTGTAGCATGCTACTTGTAATGAGTTGCTGCTTCACCACTAAAAAGACTCATATTCAAAATGTGCCTATGTAGTGCCAGAGAAACAAAATCATTCTACAATTTCCATATGCAACTCTGTATCAGAATAAAAAACCACACAAAACTATGAACTATTACAGACACAGTAAAGTTATTAGTTCCAATATTTCAAAATGAATAAGTCATTCAGGTGGTCCTGAATATCAAAATTATTGTTAGTTTTATGGCAGATGCAAGAAAACTGAATTACAAGGACACTGCTATGCAAAGCACTGCATAAAACTCCAATAATGTACAGTCTGTCCTAACAATAGACACCCATGAGCAGGCCTGCCTTTTGGAGAATAAAGAAAGCAGCATAACTAAAACCAGATTTTTTCCCAGCATTTACAGTCAAGCACAGAAAAGCATGAGTCATATTTGCAAATTTTGGCTTAAATTGGTTTAATGCTTCCCAGTGAATGCATAAGCCTATTGTTCATGTCCTTTGATGATTTTAGCAAGTGATATCAAAAACAAGCCCAGAATAAAATTGCAATAAAAGTCACTTAGCTCTTGAACTAGCATTTTAACTATCACAATACATTTTATTCAGGAAGGCAAAGCTTCTTGTGGTTATTTTTTTCCCTTCCAAGGAAAAACCATGATCCGAACTTGGACAACACCACTAAGACAAGTGTCTCACCTTAGTCTATGCAGGCTGTAATTCAATAGTTGTACAGCAAGGCTTAATCTTACAGAACTGTAGCAACAATCTCAGTTGCTATTATAATCACCTTTTTAAGAAGCCATTTGTATAATGGGATGTGAATGTCATCAGACACTGATACCCAAATGTTCCAAGCAATAGTAAACTATGGCAATTCTATTCTGCATCATAACTGCAAAAGCATACTTGTTATGTGAGAAGTCTAATAATGAAATTTTAAACAGCTCATTTTATGAGTATTTGCACTAGATATCCTTCCTATCTGGCCCATTTTACAAAGGTTTGAACTAGATAACTTCTGTATCCTTTAAAATTATTCTATTTTTCATTATGATTCTAAATCTTGTTTTCCATTAAGAACATAGTAAAATTTTGCTGAAGTATCAATTTTAATTCCCAAACACATATTTATTAAACTCTTTTATACAAAGACAAAATAATAAAACCAGCTTACTGACTATTTCTCTTTGGTTTTTTCATAACCTTCTCTTGATAAAAACCTAAAAAAGTAAGCAAACACAATTTGCAAAATAAAAGAACGACTTGACTAACCAAGCTTGTGTTAATGTTGCAGTCATTTCTCACAGTAGCTTTCATCATCAGCTAAGGTCTATCCTCCATCAGCGATTTCCTCTGGAACAAGTGCCTCTATAAAATATCTTTCCATTTTATTTTTAGTTGTCTGCACTTGACTATGCTCATTTATCGTTTGTCTTTTCCTTCAACTCTAACAAACAAAACCCTTCTGAGCTAACAGACCACAACAACATTAACTATTCACATAAATTCTCCAGCCTCGATAACTATTCCTTCTTGGCTAAAATCTAACCCTGACAAGTTAGATGATTAAGTGCCAGATACAAGAGCTCCTGAAAATGCAGATGGACATTTCATAGGTTGTCCTAATATTCCTAATTTTTATATAAAATGGGGTTTGTGTACATTGTTGTCTATTTGCATAACTGGCACTCTATGGCAGCTTATTTCATTAGTAGCCAAGAATGTTCCTCATGTCTAAGGAGATGGTAATTTGATTTTTGCCCACATACACACACAAACTTATGTTCTATCCATATAGAAATAATGGATGCAACCTAATGGTGAAGAATATGTTATGCTGGGCTGCAACCATTACTTTTTCACAATGTGGATTCACAAAAAAGCTTTTGACAGAGACCTTTAAATGCCTGCAAGGCAAACTAGGCAGGAGAGAAAAGAGGAGAGATCTTTGCCTGACTAAGCGACTGAATACATAAAACAGTGAACAAGAAAAGACTGGCCAGTTTTCACAGGGAGTGATGATTCCAGTGGAGCAACTCATGCTTAACACATGCAGAGCAGCTCTGTAAAAGGGTGAGAGCAGTGCAGGTAGAAAGTCCATTGAGGCAAAGCTATGCAAGGTAGTAAAGGCATGAATAATGTGATGAACTGTAAAAGCATTGAATGGAATAAGCAGCTGGCTTCTAAAATGGCAATTATAAAAATGAACACATGAGTTTAATAAAATATCATAATAAGAAACCATCCCAGCTCTCAACAATAAAAATAATTTCAAAAAAAATTTTAAAAAACAAAGGTAATCAAAGCCTAGAATATTTTTTTTGCAAGAGACAGCAGATCTGAAATCAATCCTATGCCCATACAGAAATTTACACTCAGACTACTGCATGCAATTCCCTTACCCTCAGCTCCCAAAACATATACCAGAGCTGTCAATAATTTGGAGAAGGGCAAGAAACTTTCTCACGAAGCTCAGGCAGACTAAGTCCTGCCAAAGATAAGCAACTAGCAGCACTTTACAAAGCTGTTCAGGATAGTCAAATGCAAAGGCTCCACTACCTAAATCCAACCTTTCATGAGATTAAGGCCTACAGTGACATGAATTCAATTTGCAAATATTATATTTCAGTCTACTAAAATGAAGGTGGTAACAGGATGTAAAACAATGGCATAGTTGACAATGGAGCAACTGAAGAACTTATTTAAAGAAAGGTATCTTGTCTAAACTTCAAAAAAGCCAGCTGTGCAACACAAAAGCCAGAATTGCATTGTAATGGGCTTCTTATACAAAAAAAAAAAAAAGGAGACTGGAACACTCAAAGATTCTAACACCTCTTTGTCTCTTTTGTTGGATACTTCTCATGTTATCAAAATGGTATGTGGGTCCTAGTCACTGAAGCTGAAAGTGACATGCTGCCCAAATAATTCCCTCGGGTATTTTCAGCTTCACTACACCCACAGGATAGTTTTAATTTTTCTCCAGGTTGTGTAGGAAGATACTGACAGAGACTACAAGATATACAAGAGCATCTACTGCATCCAACAATGTTCTGAAAAACAAGACCTCTTCATCGGACTACAGAGACTGAGAAGAAAACAGGTACAAAATGCTTCTCTGCCACAGGCCTGCCCCAATAAATTGGTTTTCATGGGCAAACACTAAGCAACATAGAAACGCAGTGGAGGCCAGGCCAAATTGAGAAATACTTGTTATGGCAGTGCTGCAAAACTGAACACAGGTAGCCCAGAGCAAGCAAAGATGGTAAAGAAAATGGACAACCAGAGGAACATGGCTGTAATGATTCCTTTCTCTCTGGTATTAAACAGAGAAAATGCATCAATTCAGTAGCCAAACACCACATGTTATCACACTTCTCTGAGAGAATGAGCCACAGCCTACTCTGGCCTGTCTCACTAACTGCAGAGTTGATTTTGCCATATATAACCATGGTGAACACACTTACCATACAGGCACTTTAAAAAAGAAAAAGAAAAAACCCTCAAGATTATTTCATTGCATATTGTCTACCATCCAACACCAACAGAATTGCAATGAATTCATTTATGAACCGTAAGAATTGCAACAGAAAAATATTTGTGTAGACAGAATAACAACTATTGGGAATTTGAACACAGAATTCAGAAAAGAGAAGATTCTTGTAGACGTTTTTGTTAGCACCAACACTGCTGAGCTGTGGGAATTCTGTCTGCAGCAAAGAAAAATTGCTTCAAAGCCTCACTGCATAAAAACTAATTAAATACGAAGATAAGGATGAACAAAATAAAATAACCCAGATACATTTCCTTATTTTTTCATTTTGAAAACATATTAAAGTATTCATTGAGAAAACTTTAAAAAGTTTGCACATTTTTACATATACTCCAGAAGTTTTTTCAGATAAACATTACACAAGACACTTCCCACCTGTCCACGTACATTACTCCCAATACCTTAATTTAGTAAAAAAATTGAAGTGCCTATAACAAAAATTTTGAAAAGTGAAAGAATATGCAGTTTTCTGGACATTCAAATGTAACTGGATTATTGAATAATTAGTAGTTAACATTCTAATTTGTATTTAAACTTTTATAATAGCCTAGTAATTTAACTCCTCTTTTTCCAGGCCTCCTCCTATTTTAGAACAAGTTCCTATTTTTCTAATGAGAAGCAATCAGCACTGAATTCTCACTCTTAAGAGGTGGCATACAAGTAACATGCTCACAAAACCAGACAGATCCAAGATCTCCCTGGACAGCCCATTCCAATGCTATGCTCAATGTAAAGTTCTTCCTCAGGTTGAGGTGGAACTTCTCTTATTTAAATTTATAGCCATTGCTCCTTATCCTGTTTTCTAGAAGTTTAGAAGCATCCATACCTATCCACAAGCGGCTCGGGGCTGGGGAAGGACTGCAAGTAGTACTTTTTGTTTGGAAGAACAGAGCTGATTTGGCCCAATGGGAAGAGCTCACATTTTTAAAGATTGTCTGGAAAGTCCACTTCTAAGTAGCATCACTTTCAGGGTACGACAGAAAGGAAGATACTGATTTTTAGTAGATACATACCAATGGTAAAATACTGAAAGACAAAATCACATTATACCGCAAAAGTAGAAGGTAAGCCTGATTTCTCACAACTAGGTCTTTAGATCTCTAAGACATATCAGGAAAAGCCTTTTCCTCTTTATGATTAATATAACAAGACTTCGAAAGCTATTTGCATCAATCATCCTTTCAATCCTCAGGGATTGATTTATAAAATTTAATTCCCTAACCTTATCATGAAACAATGTAAAATATGAACAATCAGCAGTGTTGTGGACAAAGAAGGGAACAGGAAGGAAAGAGAGCACAGAAAACCCCTGAGAAGAAATTGCTTAAGAATCAGCTGTGATAGATAGTAGTACAAAGTCTGTGTGCAAAATTATTATCTACTAGCTCATTTCAGATAAGAAAAATTATTCTAAGAATTGAGCATGCTCCTTGTGGAAAAAGAATTAGAATATTGACATTTTAAAATGTATTCCAGATAACTCATATCATTGTTCATCTACATTAGATGGAAAATATGCATCTTTTTGAGAAAGATCAAAGTCCTGCAACTAAAAACCCACCCAAATGAAAAGTAGGGAAGAAGAAGAAGAGTTTTTCTGACTGGAAAAGCAATGCATTTTGTACAAGAAGATCTTGAGGTTATGTAATCACCTGCCAACACTGTAAATGCCTACTAATGAAGTCATGCAGCAACATTTCATTTTGCTCCCAGAGGGGAAAAAAGCAGAATAATCTTTTAATTGGATATGACTTAGCCTGCTAGAGCTATCACAGTTACACATATTAACTCAACCGCCTTGTCTCAATGCAATAGATTGAGACAAATGGCAAATCACAGCATGTCAATATGGAAAAGTTTGCCTAAAAGGTTGTTTTTTGCTTAAAAGAAAGCATAAAAATACAGATGTTTACTATTCTTTATAGTAGTCTTAAAGAGTATGGAGATAACTACTATATTCCTTATTCCTTCTTTTGAAATAAGAGGTACTTCAGGAGCAGAAAACAAATAAAACTTCTAATTTTCAAGTGTCTAATCTTGCAGTTTAACTCTGTATACAGTCTCTGTACTCAATTCCCTAAGGGATTTTTTTCATAAAGTGAAAACCCACTAAATTTTGGTGTACAAATGTAACAAACGTCCAAACCAGGAGTTACACTTAGGATTTAAACTCCAATGTTTCTGCACAGCTGGAACTGTGTGACTAACTATACCAACAGGAAGAATAGAAGGCCTGCTGCTACCCTAGAAGTATTTTGCTGAAGCTCAAGTCTCCAGCTTGTCTTAGGAAAGCAAAAGATTTTACTCTGGACTATAATCTCAAAGAAAATTTAATAAGGAAACTTCTGGCTTTCTCTGTCCATTTGTCCTCACACAAGTGGCTCCAACTGCCCCAGTCTGTAAAATGACCCACATTTAGTCATTTTTCTATTAACAAACTTTTCTTTCCAGTAAAAGAAAGATGTATCAATTTCTAAGAAAATATGCTGCTATGAAAACACTACAATTAAAGAAATAAATCCATCTGAATCAAAATACACAGAACAAAGCTGTGTAAACTATACAAACCCTCCATAGAAAGCAAATATCCAGTCTCTTGTAGAAGCTGTTTTACAATAGGGGCAAAAAAGGAAGAACAAACTGTTCATTCTGGTAGAACCCTGCAAAGAACTGAACATTTTTGGAGACCTGGAAGAAAGACTGCAGTGGACTAATGCTGGCTGGATGCCAGGCACCCACCAAAGCTGCTTTCTCAGTCCCCTCCACAAATGGAGAGGGGAGAGAAAACATAGTGAAGCATTCATGAATTGAGATAAGGAACAAGTGAGGTCACTCAGCAAATACTGTCAGGGGCAAAATGGACTCAAATTGGGAATATTAATAGAATTCATTACTAACAAAATCAGAACAGGATAGTGAGAAGTAAAATAAATCTTAAAAACAACATCCCTGCACCTCTTCCTCCTTCTTAGCTCTTCCTCCTCCCCCAGCAGTACATGGAGACAGTCTGGTCTTATAGCCAGTTCATCACCTGCATGTTCTCCCACTGCTCAAGGAGAGGAGCCCTTCCCCTGCTGCACTATGGGGTCCCCCCAAGGGGAGACAGTTCTCCAAAAACTTCTCCAGTGTGAATCCATCTCACAGACAGCAGTTCTCCACAAACTGCTGCAATGTGGGTCACTCTTCCACTGGGTGCAGTCCTTCAAGGACAAGCTGCTCCAGCCTGGGTTTCCCACAGGGCCACAAGTCCTACCAAGAAACCTGCTCCAGCATGGGCTTCTCTCTCCATGGGTCTGCAGGTCCCTGCCAGGATCCAGCTCCAGCACAGGTTTTCCAGAAGTTCACAGACCTTTCAGGCACCCATCTGCTCTGGCTAGAATATCTTCCACGGGCTGCAAGTGGATCTCTGCATTCTCCTGGACCATCCATGGGCTGCAGGGACACAGCTGCCTCACCATGGTCTTCACCATGGGCTGCAGGGGAATCTCAGCTCCAGTGCTTGGAGCACCTCCTGTCTCTCCTTCTGCACTGACCTTGGTGTCTGTACAGATGTTCCTCTCGCTCAATCTCACCCTGCTCTTCTCTGGCCACAATTACATCTGTACAATAAAATTCTTCTCCCTTCTTAACAGATTACAGGGGTGCTACTATCATCCCCTGCTTGGTTCAGCCTTGGCCAACAGTGGGTCCATCCTGGTAATTTCACATGGCAATGAGTTCTTCATTAATTACTTTAGGGTTACAAAATCTGAAAGTTTCATCTAAGAATTCCTCCAGGAAAAAAAAAATAAGGGTAAAAAATTATATAATATTAACAGCTAAGTTTGAAGTACGTGAGTCTGGCTTTACAGCCACTTGAGAGAGATTCCAGATTATCACTCATATCATTCTAAATAAATCTGCTATTCTCCTTTATCATCCTCTGGAAATGTCTCTTACTTTTCAACAACTCCAAAATTAAGCTTGATTCATCCTCTTAAGTCTTAGAAAAAGAATACCCAAGTTACTCAAATTAGGTAAAATCCTCCTAGATATATAAAGACCAATAATATCAGGTTAAATACAAAACATTATTACTTTTTAATCAGCTCTTGTTTTTTTCTAAATTATTAGAATCAGGATCATAGTGTAACTTTCTTGCCATCCTCCTCCAGAATGTAGATTTTACTTTACAACACTCTAAAAAAAAGATTTTTTCTAGTAATAAAAAACCTGTTTGCCTGATTTCAGAAAGCACAGGTTCCATATTTATAGCTGATACCTAAAATCTGAAGAATAGATCCTACCAAACCATAAGAGTTTAGAGGCAGACCAAATTACCCAATGCCACATAAAGTGCTCTCTCAACACTTTTAAATAGAAAATATTTATGTAGCAATAAAGGGTATTAGAGATTTTAATCTGCAATAACTGTCCAGTCAATACCAAGTAACTCAACTGGAAATAACAGGATAAATCACAGTGCCCCAAATCTCAACATCAATCAATAAGTGACCAAAGTAGAAGCTGTTCCTACCACACGTAGGAATGTTGGGCACTGGTGCCCACTCCATCATGTTTCTATTCACAGGGTACAATGAGCTCTGGAAAGAGTGTTACAGGTGTGGATTATATGATTTATGAAAATATTTAAGCCAATCCAGAACAACAGCCACTATATCTATCATTGGCAAGTATACATAGCAGTTGCTACAAGTAGAAAGGTCCAGAATCCCTCTCTGTGCACTGGGTGAAATGAAATAAAAATGCAAAGCAACCTCTGTTAGAGCAGGGCCTGGGCATCGTGATGAAGCAACATCAGCAACCGTGACAGTACAAACTATGCTGGAGCAGAACCCATAAGCATGCAGATAAGCTCAAAAAATGAGCAATCAATTGGCTCAACGCCATCACAGCAAAAGTCACATCAAGGTTAATAACATTTCTTAAATACACTGAATAAATAAAGTCTAAATTCTACCCAAAAGTGAGAGAGAGTTCACAGGAAGACAAAAACCCTGCTCAGGTAATCAGAGATACAGAGAAGTTGTCATACACTGTATTACTACTGTAACAGGATAAAAAGATCCCCATAAAGAAGTTCATAGCACTACAATTATTGTGTAATGTAAAATATTTATTTTTATGTATGTAAAACATTTAATAAATTTACTTTGTTAGAGAAAATAGACCTTTAAAATAATTTCAGCTTTAGTCTCTCATTAACAACAGGATGACTCATACTTAAAAATACCAGTCAACTACAGAACTATAGGTGGTCCGACATTTTGAGTGGGCACATTGTAATAAGGGTTAGCAGAATTGCTTTGTTTGAAGAATACTTTTCCTATGAGCAAACACAATTTTTCAGTTATTCCAATTTTAGACTGGAATTAGACTGGAATTGTCTGAATCAGATTTCCCGGGGAATCTTTTATTTTACATCTTGGAAACACTTGTTTCTGAAAATAAGTTTCATCACATTTAAAAAATTACTACGGCTTCCTCTTTGAGAGCAACCATTTACATCCAACAAAAATCCACTCTCAAGCTGAACTAAATTGCATTTATCATGGTTTCACAGAATGGCCTGGGTTCAAAGGGATCTTAAAGATCACCTAGTTTCAAATCCACAGCCATGGACACCTCCTGCTAGACCAGGTTGCTCAGATCCCCATCCAACCCGGCCTTGCAAACTTCCAGAGATGGGGCAGGCACATGTTCTCAGGACGACATGTTCCAGTGCCTCACCAGTCTCATAGTAAAGAGGAAATTTAAACTCCCTCTCCCCATACTTCCATACTCTAATCACAGACTCATAGAACATGCTGACTTGGAAGGGGGCCATCAGGACCATCAAGTCCAACTCCTGGCCCTGCGCAGGACACCACAAGAGTCACACCACACGCCCAAGGGTATTGTCTAAATGCTTCTTGAACTCTATCAGGTTTGGTGCAGTGATCATTTTCCTGGGGAGCTTGTTCCAGTGCCCAAGCACCCTTGGGGTGAAAAACTTCTCCTGATATCCAAACTACATGTCCCCTGACTCAGCTTCAAGCTGTTTCCTTGAGTGCTGTCACTGGCCATCAGTGCCTGCCCCTTCGCTTCCCCTTCATGAGGATGTTGAAGACCACAGTGAGTCCTTCCCTCAGTCTCCTCTTCACCATCCTCTAATCATAACTCTCATATGTTCTACAAAAATTTCTACATACTAAAATATCTTCCACTTTCTCACTTTACTGGGGCATTAAATTCATAGAAGATGTGCACTGCCTATCTCTGCTGGGGGCAGAGGGAGGGGAAGACTTACCATAAATAATTGTTTTAAAAATCTGAATTATATTCTTAACATTTCTTTCCTGTGGATATTTAAAGTTGTATGCTCTACTGAGTGAGAAATAATCCTGCATTTTCCAAATGTTCAAATTTAAATCTTGTTCAATATGATAGCTATAATCATCTCCATCCTCCACAATGGTAATTTTTAATATTATTATATGAAGAAAAAAATCTTGGGACTTACTCGGAAGTAGTCACTGCAGGCTGCCAGGACTGCTTTATGTGCATGGAATTTCTGCTCTTCAGCAATAAGGGTAATATCACAAAGTATGCCATCACTTCTTTGTTGGTTCAGAGCTGCCAGTACAGCATCGTTGTGGGAGCTAGACTGACAAAGCCTCTGACCTGTCAGCATTTCCTGAACACTGAGAGGGGAAAGGGGAAAGATTCTGTCAAAAAAAAAAAAAAAGTACGAAACAAGCACATTCTGTCAGAAATACAGAAAAACTTTTTCTAAGACAAAATAGTTCGATAATTCCTAGGAAGCAAAAAAGTCATGAACCCTGTCAGGCAAAAATCTTTACACAGCATAGACATCAGAAGAAAAGCTCAATACAACAAAGCATTATTAAAACTGATTATATACTCAAATTTAAAAACCTCAATGGTTCTGATTTTGCATTTCCTGTACCAGATGTCAGCTGAATGCATAGGATTAATTCAGAATCATTTTAGGATTAATTGAGAACAATAAAGGGCTTAGGTCACTGGACCACCAGAAAACTTTAAGTGGTTCAGACTAGAAAACTTTAAGTGGTTCAGACTGAAGCACTGGTGAAAAGAAGGGTATGTGTATGTGAGCAAGAAGTTCGGCTAAGAAGAATGATGCCTCATGGTCTCAGGTGGCCTGTTTAAGTCTGATGCTGAGTTAGTGAATGTTTTCAGACTACTTCAGGTTATTCATACTTTATGAGGTGTTGTGGTGTTTTTTGATTGTCTGCTTTGTGTTGGGGGAAAGGAGAAGATGTTTGCTCATTGTTAAAATGCCAAGGCTTCTCCACCTCTGAATATTTCCATGTATGAATATAAGATTTGCATATAATCCAGTCTAACACTGTCTAATTGCAGCTTCCTTTTTCTAGCAGAAAGAAGAGACAAGACAGCTGTTGATACAAATGGAAACAAATCAAAACATATCAGCAAATCCTCTTTGTTACAAAACAATGCAATTGATTTGAACTCTGTGAGACTACCAATTTATATTGTCAGTGAATCCATATAGGTGTTTACAGAAGGTGAATTTACAGAGACTCATCTCAGCATAAATCAAAGTGAAGATTTTTTTTAAAGGGGTGAATAACCCATCATTCCAGCTCAATCATGTAATCCACTGCATATATGTACTAAGCAGCAGCTGTGTGGCTGCAATTCTCTCCTTTCTCTGCCCATCCCAGTGCTTCACCTTGGGCACTGTAAACTATTGCAGACTGTTTGCTCTAATCTAACCTGCTCTTTCAGAAAGACAACAGCTAGAAGATTAATTCTAGAAGGCTGGCCAAAGAGAAATAACAAAGGAACAGCGTGTATCTGAATTTTACCACCTCTTTGATAGTTTAGGTTTCACAGGTGGACGTGCCCTAAATACATTTCAAAAGGACTCATTCAGATTATTCTTTTTTCTTCAGCTGTTCTGTTTGTGGAATTTAACCCATATTCTAAACGACAGTTATCAAGAAATCTAACTTGCTAGAACACAAGAGAATTATTTTTAAAGGTTCTCTTCTATAATTTCCATAGCAAAGTGACTAAAACTAGTCAAGTATAATATATTTACGACACCCTGAGATGGCTTCTCTTTACTTCTGTTTTTATTAGCCTCTCTCCCAGTGTTGTAAATCAAGACCTTCATTCCTCTTGCTTTTTCACGATCATCCAGAGGACTATTTTATTCAACACAGAACATATCTAGGATTTTAAACTGAGTTCTATCATAATCCATTTTTCAATTCAGTGACCAAAGTAAAAAATCAATTGCCTGTGACCCTTGTGTTGCTAATAACATATGAAGAATGCATACACACAAAAGGCAATTTAACTGGAATTTATGAATGAAAATACACAGAATAATTAAATATGACACAACTGAATATTTGTAGTGACATTGTCAGTTGATAAATTCAATAACTATAAAAGCAAGCACATTCTGATTCTCTTATTCTGCAGAAGCATGGCAGGGAAGGGAGAACAGAACTGGAAAGATAACGTGTTCCAGTCGTATCACAGAGTTCTCTGAGCGCCCAGATCAGAGTGTTAACTCCTCTGTAATACAGAACCACCAGCATATCGCACTACTGCAAAGTTCTGCAGAAAACCAATTCAGTTAATAAATTCTGTAGAATGTTCTGTCTGAAAGAACCGTGTTTTGCTCCCAGAAAGTAATTAGATCATAAATGACAAATTCTCTATTGCAACGATGGGTGGTACAAACAAATGAGAAATGCTACACTGGGAAAGAGACAGAAGGGAAGGCAGAAAGATGAATTTAGAGAGAATTCTTGGAAGACATCTCACATAACTGGAAAAGTAATATGTCCTGAACAGTGGAACACTACACAGACGCAAAATTATCACCAGCTACAATTTCAGATGCATAAGGAAAATTCCAGTTGTTTCCACAATCAAAAATTCCAAGTTCAGACCAAGGCATAAATAAGATAATGTATGAAGATACTGTGAACCTCCAATCAAGCCCAGGCACAGTTTTCCTTGCCTGAGATAAGAAGCAACAACAAGGTAATATTCTGCAGATTATAACATGGATATGCATTTAATAATATGAATTCCTATCTAATGAACAAAATCATGATATTACTTTTTTTCCACTTTCTTAACTGAATCTTTGGTAAACATCATCCTAAATGTTAATTACTTCCTACACACTACCAAGTACTATACCTCAGGCACCTCTCAGATGGCATCCTTCAGTCTTCTGAATATCAAAACTTATAATCCTCTAGGGAAGCTGTGAGCGTTCCAGCTAGAAAAAGAGAATTAAGAGGAACATTAAAATTCAAAGCATACGCTGCCTCAGCCTTAAAGATCAATACTTTCAGGATGTGCATTTCAAAAGCAACTTTCACTGTCCAGGTTTGAGCAGAGTCTGAAAGTGGCCTTTGCTCTAGTCTTTTCTAGAGATTCACACCCTGCCATCTGAACATCCTGCACCTACTGCCCTCAAGGAATGTTTTCCACAAACTCAGGAACACATATAATTTCAAAAAAGCTGAAGAGTGGTGAGAAGGGAAGTGACTGTACCAAAAATCCTTCAATATGAACAGTAAGCCAAAGGCATGTATTAGTGTTTGCCTACTTCCCAGAGTAACACACAGTTTTTATGTTCAATGATCCTATCCTAATGGTCTTTTCCAACCTAAATGACTCTATGGTGCTATTATCATTCTGGCAAACATAAAAAGTATAGTACAATCATTTTTATAAACACAACATTTCTTTTTTTAAAAGGTAAAATACTTAAGTGACCATATAAATAAACACAGAACAGATGAAGTGTCCAAAGACCTAAGTTACGGAAAACAGAGTTGAAGAGCAAATTTTTAACTGGTGTAGCAGCCAGCCCAGCTGACAAGAAATTTCAAATTCATATAAGCATTATAAAAGAAAAATTAGGTTTTAACAGTATAACCAAAAAAAAAAAAGTACACTACTTTGACTGTCTATTTAAACTATGTGTAGATTGTTTAATGTAACTCAGTAACACTGAAGTAATACAATTCAGCAAAATCTGAAGCATGGAAAGACTTCCATATTTTTCTCCCTTTTCCAACTGCAATTCTGAGCAGATGGGTGAGGTCATAGAGAACTTATGCTGATGATTCAGAGGGATGCTAAGCAAAAGGGTATGCAACGCTTTCCAATGGTGGTTTCAGACCCTTTCACTCTCACCATGAACAATCACCATTCTAGCTCTATTAAGACGACTCACCTTATCCTTCAAGAGACAGAAAAACCCAGCACACCAAGTTGGTGCTATCAACCGAAGAAGCAAACACATTTCTGATCAATGTACCTGCTCTTATATACACTCATACATCAATACTGATGTCTGCCCTTCGGAAATCCTACACCATCCAGAGACTGGGAGAGAAAAAATTCAACCTTTCTCTGAACTTTAAGAGGTCAGAACTCCGGGCCACACATAGAAAAAAAAAAACCCAAAGCAAAAGCAGTAGTGAGAGCAAACAGAGGAAGGATGAGGACCTGTAGGGAAAAGTGTTCCTTCTACAGTAATTAAGGCATATGCATCCAAGAACTAACAAAATATCCAAACAGTCCCACACTGTGTTCAGTGTTTTTACTCTAACAAATCAATCTTCCCTAAACGTTGGCACTCCTCCTTTCTCTTCCAAAACTCCAGCACTGAATGCTTCACCTAAATGTACACAATGTACATGAGAGTACAATGTGTAAATAACTTAATCAATACTGCCCTGATTTTATTTAGCTGTATAGAATTAAGGCAGCTCAACATTCTTAATAACTGGAAACTTGAAAACATTATTTATCCTTACTGAAAAAAAAAAATTAGGGAGGCACTTCTGCCTGTTGTATAGATATGCTGTGCCAGAACAGTTCCAAAATCATTTGCACTAAGAGTTTATTTCTGCTTCAGACAGCTGGATACATCTCCATTATATCGTTATATACCTAAGGAAACTCTGCATTAGAATTAGACACTATTGTCTTTCTGCTTAACTACTTCAAGTAATCAAATCGGTTTAAAAGATTAGCTTATAAACTTAAGGATAAGACTTTTGGTTTACATGAAAAACTTTAAATCTACCTAAATCCTTCTATTATAGTGAAATAATCCTTAATGCTAGAAATTAATAGAAAAAATATAGGCCAGAAGGAAATGCTCATTATATCCTAGGTTTGAGATACATGCTAAAATTGCCAAAAAAATTTTTTTAAAAAAAATGTTATGTCACTCTTTGTGATTTTGTGATGAACACTAATCCCCAATACTATAGTATTTTACTGCTAAAATTTATTTTCTTGTTGCTTCATTAGTTTTTTCACATCCTAGAAAAGTGCTAAAATAAAAAATTAGCAAATTAATAAAACGAATAATGATCCAACTAGCACTGGAAGAGCATAACATTTTGGTAGGGAATGATGTACTATTCCTAAATGGAAAAAAGAGAAACCCTCAACACTAGTTTCCTATGTAAACACAGTGTATCTAAGGATATCAAAGGTAAGCAATTCAAAAGAAATCACACTGTCCATGCAAATGATTATGACAAACTAATACATCAAAACAGTGTTTGCTCTGTTTGCCTGATGAAATGTCAGTCTTTCTACATATATTTTTGGCACAGTCTTATGACACAGCAAAATAAACAGTAGGTTTTTTCATTCTAAGGAAATCTTGGACTGAAGTGTCACTCTGACTCATCTATCGCACACTGTTAGGCTAGGCCGCTTCTTTAATCTAAATTACCAGTGGAGTTCGGGAATTACTTGTTCAAAGATTACTTTAAAAAAAAAAGTGTTTAAGCAGGCACTATTCCTTCCTTTAATTGGATATAACAATGGCTTGGAAATATTAGACAGAGCAGTTTAGTATCCGTAAGTATTTATTGGCAGAACGCATGTGCCTTCTTCCAGAAAAAGTCTCATTCACTTAAACTAATCTGGAGGAGCCAATACCATATTCATAGTTTACACAGAAAGCATAAGAGGCATTGAAAGAATTTCAGTTACACCTTTTCTCATCCTTTTGGTGGGTTTAGTTGGGGGGAGTTATTAGTTTTTCTTGTATAATTTAAAAATAAACTGAAGGCGAGAACATATTTCTGATTAATTCTTGAAAATACAAACCACCAGAATATGGATTAGATTAAGGAGGGAAAGGTGTAGGAGATCAAAATAAAACTCATACTCAATCTGCTTTCTGAAAATAATTTAAATGTCACAAAATTCACTATTTCCTCCCTCTCAAAGTAACAAGCGTTTTTTTCTAGTTCTCATATCTGATTTTACAGAGCTGCCCAAACCATTGTCCAGATCATCACAGAACTTATTCTGTTGCATAAACAGGCTCTGTATTTTAAACTGGATACCTAAGAAACATTTTTAGCACTCTAAATCATCCTTTGTCTTGCAAACTAGTAAAAAATTTATATTAACAATGCCCAAAAACATGAAGGTTTTCTACATAATTCAAGTTTATATAAAATAATTATCACCTTGGTGTTTTTATCAATAATTTTCTCATTTGCTCTAAGTAAATAAGAACTGAGTTACAATCAACTTCAGTGTGAACTCACAGAACATGATACAAGCATTATTTTTGTTAGGTCAAAAATGAAATTATTTCAAAATCCTGATTTTAAATGTGTTCTTATTACAAAAATAAAATCACAATCAACAAAAAGCTTGTACTCTCTTCTTTACTAAGGTAATTACGTCTTAGGCAGGAGTGACTAAACTATCCCACTCCCATCCCCTGAACCCCAGCCTAGGTTTAGGGGAAAGCAAGGGTTCTACCACCTATGTAGGAGTCAGAAAAACCCTACTTGAGTGCCTCCACAGTTCCAGGTAACACACTGTGCCGTGGTGGGAGAGATGAGACTCTGCCCTTCTCAGATATTTGATGAGACTAACAAATTAGAAAGTGAGAAAAATCAAAGTGAAACACAGGCAACTACCACTTCAAGAGTTCAGCTTAATACAATATTCAAGAGATATTAAGAGATGCTTTTGTAGACAGAAGATATGCTCTCTTGCAAACATGGCCAGGATTAGAACTCCTTTAAAAGACAGGATGGAAAATTACAGAGCATGTGGTGCCTTTTATCCCACATAAAGAAAATAGCTTAACTGTGAAAAGCTGCAATACAAAATTTGAGCTAAATATCTTCCAAACCCTTCACTGAGATCCAGGCAGCCAACATACATAGATCTTCACTAAAGCCAGATGCAATCTCTTCTCTTGTGATGATCCACATTTGGAGGGAGGTGAAGAGCCAAGAACCCTTGGGGATGTCTTGAAGCAGCCACTGCTTCACTCCTCACAACAGCCCCTGGTGCTTCAGAGCCACTCACAGGGTGACAGGAGACTGACTTGCATCTCTAGGGAGATCTGTTACTCATCTCTTAATACAGGATGAAGTGAGACTTTGGAACTGTGGAGTCCTTTACACTGGTACCACTTAAGGCAGCTTTCACATAGTAATAAAGGTGACAACATACAAATAAAGTTGCTGATCTTCTGTTTACCACTAAACCTCCCAGAATGGTGCCACATTATTTAAGTACTGCCCTGCCTTTAAAGTTCTCCAGTGTATGAAAAGCCCTCTAATTTCTCATTGAAATTTTTACTTTGAAGAGAAAGTCACTCATTCATCTATTACCACATTGCTTAAAACAATACTGCTTATCAAAAATATATTTAAAATAATTCATTTTAACTCACTCAAACCATGTAGCCAAATCCTGAGTATTTAAGTACAGACTTTAATCTCATTTCACACAGGTAGCTTTTAGTTACATTCCTAAACTTTATTTCACTTGTCACTAACCATAAAACGCTGTTAATTCATAAAACTTCACATTAAATGTGGGATGTTTTTCATTTCTCTGAGTACAGATAATATATCTTTTCAGGTACCAATATTTCATTTAGATATATTTATTAATATTCTTAATTATGACTGTTGTTATGTTGGAAAACAGTAACTCAACATTTAACATTACGGTTAAATTTGCTGTGTGCCAAACTAGCTTACACAGAAATTTATAAAAATTCACATGCTCAAGAACTGGTTAAAAAGACAAAAAATACTGAATAGATAAATAATTCAAAAGATATTTGGCATTTCCAAGCAGTTAACGTTAATTAGTTAATCTCTTTTCCTCAAGTCACTCCTTTTCCAAGTATATTTTTAAGTATTGAAAAACACTTCCGCTTAAACCCACACCACTTCAAGTATGGACAAACTGAAGGGATCATGAGCTCTTTCCTGCAAAAAAGTAAAATTTTGAACCAACTGAATAAGTCATGAAGATAAAGCATCTGTATGTAATGAAATGGTATTTTCATTTTGACAGCTGCAAATATCTGCTTTAAATTTGGCCTTTTGAAAAAAGGAAAATACAACACTCAAAAGCTAACAGAAGTACACTGTATTAATTTCATTCCAGAATGGCATCATTGCACATCCTGACAGAGGCTGTCATGGATACAGAAGTAGACCATTAAGATTTATACATGGCAATTTTCTTTTCTAGCTTGGATCCTTATTAACAGGAGCTTCTGCTTTTGCCTGTGGTTTTAGTAAGGCATAATAAATTATCCTTTCAAGCTGCACTTCACCTTCTCTCAAAGTAAGAGTCTCTTCAGAAACAAAACTATGGGTTTACTATTCACAGAAAATAAAGGACAACATTATCTTCTACTTTTTAAAATCACATCTCCACTAAATTAATTTGTCAAAAAAGAAAACACCTGGAAACAGACTTAAGGTTTGACTGCAAACCTGCTCTTCCGAGTATCTTACCAAACTTTTCCCACATGCCTGGGAGACAACTGTTTTTCCTCTCTTCATTGAGATCTTTGAGAATTGAAATATTTCTCTCATTCCATTAAAAATGTTCAAGAATGTCAAGTACACAAAAAACTCTGCCACTGCCCAATGTTGTCAGTGAAACCATCACTCAGCTCAAACACAAGTTGCTCAACTAATTTAGTGCCTCAATACAGTGACTTTCAAGAAAAACCTTTCATAGGTACTGAAAAAAAAACCTTAGATTTAATGTAAATTGCAACATAAGGGAATAAAAATAAATTGTAAACCTGGATTTGTTTGGGAAAACAGCAGTCAGTCAAAACACCCCAAGAAAAAACTCAGTAAAATAAACATAAAATAAAACCACAAAAAATTCAAACTGTTACAGTCTTCAGATTAATTACAAACTATTTTCTTGTGAGACTGGAAAGGCCATTGCTATCTTCAGGCCATCAGCTATAGTCAATTAGAATAATGAGGTTTATTTTGTATTACTACCAAATTACCATCTGACTTCACAGAATAATTAAAATCTTAAACCACAAAAATATAAAATGAAATCACAGGGCTAACATCTTTATGTCTTACATCCTCTTTGTGGCGTTATGTATTTTACATATCTCAATATATCAGCATTTGGAAGATTTTTCCTGAATACACATTCAGATAAAATAAAAAGCCAGGTTCATGATCATCTTTGTAATTTAAGGCATATTTTACCTAAACTACCACCTGAGAAAGAGGGCTGCATTCCAGTAATAAAACCATACATAACTCCTGGAAACAACACAGATGAAGTTTGATGATTTTGAAGACAAGATATGCTTCCATGATGTGTGCACACAGTTTCACCTATTTCATTTGAAAAAAGGTAACAGTTTTATGCAAGTGTAGTAACATACCTTTGTGCACTACCATCTTAGCTTTTCAGAGCACTCACTGTTGCTGTCATTTAAGCTATGATACTAATTACTCACCTGCTGAAAGTAGCAGGATATAACAGCAAATTCATTTATCCTGGTTTGGAGAACAGTATTACAACTTGATCCTGATCTCATTGAGGAAATCTCAGCTCATGGTAGGGGACTGGACTAGATGACCTTCAAGGGTCTCTTCCAACCCAAACTATTCTATTTTTCTGTGAACTTATTTTCTCATCTTTCTGAAAGTTAGGCAATGAATATACAAAGCACTCTCAAAACGAAGTATTTAATCCATACATTGAGTTCACAGTTGTTATAAGGGACAAGTCAAAAGGTCTCCGGTCAGTTTCAAGGCATTCTGCTGTTGGTATTAAGTCCCTTACTTTGCAAAACTATGCTTTCAAGATTTTTCCTGTAGACCTTATAAAAAGGAAATAAAAGACGGCGACTTTAGTCATTTGTAATTGCATGTTATTTTGGAATTTGATTTGCCTTTTCACTGGATAAAAAATCCCAAGAATACCCTGTTCTTCAAGTCTAAACTTTTTGTTTCAGAAAGTCTTCCATGTTTCTTGCAAAATCATGGAACGGTTTGTGTTGGAAGAGACCTTAAAGATCATCTAGGTCCCCACCACCTGCCAAGGACAGGGATGCCACTCACTAGACCAGCTTGCTCAGGGCCCCATCCAACCTGGCCCTCAACATTTCCAGGCATGGGGCAACCAGAACTTCTCTGCGCAATGTGTTCCAGTGCTTTAGCACCCTCTGAGTAAAGAATTTTCTCCTAACATCTGAACTAAATCTGCTCTCTTGCAGTTTAAAACCTTTTGCCCCTCGTACCTTGTCCTGTCACTACATGCTCTTGTAAGAAGCCCCTCTCCCACCTTCTTACAAGCCCCTTTAGGTATTGGAAGGCTGCTAGAAGGTCTCCCCAGAGCTTTCTCTTCTCATTGCTGAACAGCCCCAGCTCTCAGCTTGTCTTCGTAGGAAAGGTGCTCCACCCTCCTGATCATCTTTATGGTCTTCCTCTAGATCTGCTCTAATAGGTCCACAAATGTGGAAGACTTCTCTAAATCAAGTCAGAACATATTATAGTGGAATACAACAGAAATTTAACTAGAAAGATCATAATTATTTCTCTGGATCACTCTAGAAACCAACATGGAAAAAGGACATACAAGGTGTGGTCAGAAATGGCGTCACCTTCACCAGGGCCTCACTCAGAAAAGCCTTAGATTTTAACTTTCACAGCCACCAAGATGCTTTTCTTGAACACAACAATTACTCTTTTCTAGAGTATTAAGTGTCAAAAATACATAAACATGTTTTTGAAACTACTGCAAATCTGCATATAAACTATTTACACCAGACAGGAATGTACAGTACTGTAGTCTACAATCTTGGCAACTGGGCTACATGTACTTTTCATATATATGACTGAAACATAGAAAAACATCTCAAAATACTAAGGGAAGTGTGATTTTCGATAGTGTATAGTCTTGCATAACTGAAATTGTGTCTACACGGCATTTCCAGTGAACAAGTATTTATAATTTCAATAAATTCACAGAAATTTTATACATCTCTATGTGACCTGCAATAGCCCTTTAACTTTTTCTGTGAAATAGCATTTATGAAGTTGGAAGTAAAAGGCTGTGACTACCAGCAGTAAAGTAAACATGTACCTTCTAAGAATGGCCTTCAGTAGCCACAGGGTGGCAGAACTATATTTCAATATAACTTGTACCTTCAGGACAGTGACAGTATTTCAAAGAGTGGGTTTCTCCCACCACCCCTTATAGCATAATTGCAATAATGTAAAATACTAGCTCTGTGTCCAGTGGGTGCTTTCAATGCCAGGAATCAGAGGGGAAAAAAAAGGTCTGTACATTAAAGTACAACTACATAGCAGTTCTATAAACATCAAAACACTGCAACAGGTTACTGACCTCCATGATTCTATTTTGAAAAAATATTAAAGTGATAGAGTAACTGATCACTAAAATCCCTGTCAGTTTTACCCCATATAGAATCAAGGAATCATAGAATGGATTGAGTTAGAAGGGCCCTTAAAGACCATCTAGTTCCAACTTCCCCTCCCATGGGCAGAGTCCACTAGACCAGGTTGCTCAAGGTCCCATTCAACCCAGCCTTGAACACTTTCAGGAATGGAGCATCCACAGTTTCTCTGGGCAGCCTTGTCCAGTACCTCTCCGCCCTCCAAATAAAGAATTGTTCCCTGGAATCCAACTTGTAAAATGTAAAACCATTCCCTTGTTCTATCATCACCTGCCTGTGTAAGTCACTCTCCCCCCTTTTTATAAGGCCCCTTGCTCTAAGGCCACTGTGAGGCCAGGATCCAAGCTGTTCTCCAGGTTGAACAATCCAAACTGTCTCAGCCTGTCTCTGCAGGAAGGTGCTCCAGCCCTTTGACCATCTTTGTGATCCCTCCCTGGACCCTTTATATCAAATCACCATTCCTTGTGTTGAGGACCCCCGAACTAGACACATAATTGGTTTATGGACTATTCCTCCACTCTTGTAAGACTACAAAGATATTTGCAAACACCTTTCTGTTAAGAGAAATGGGCATCAAAAGATTTCTGACAGCTTTAAGCAAATTGGGCAGAGTGTCATTCATCTGATGATGAAACACATTTTGATGAGGCCAAGAGGAAGATGCCAACTGGGAAAGAAGTAGGAAGAGAAAACAGAAACAACATGGAGGAAGCTGGTGGTGAAGACCAGCTACAGTTATTTCCTGGGTTTTACTCTTTTGCAGAGGGGAAGAGGAAACAGTGGAATAGTACACAATACTAAAATCAGATGAGTATCTGGGCACATAGATGAGAAAGCATGGATTTTTCTACAGTGCAATCGTAGGAAGAGAAGCCAGAGGTCATCAGAGAATAATTTTAATTGCTGGACAAGAAGACGGAATGCTCAGGAGAGCAGACTGGGAAAGCACATTAAAAAGAGAGAGACAAGGACAGGGAAGATCCTGGGCTAAAATGTGCATGTGACAAAACCATCAGATTTAGAAGAAAGCAACTAAAATAATAAATGTCTGTTAAAGCCCATTCCATCTAGATTTTAGACTAGAAATCAGGATTTGCAATTGAGTATTGCACCTCTTTTTTGTGGAGAAACAGCTGCAGATCATTTGCCTTTACTTTCTGCTGACAGTGATAGATTACAGTGAATAATTCCTGACAGTTTACTTGATCTTAGTGCTAATGGTTCCAATCATGCTGCTCTTCCATTCAGTTGGTACAGCTCCTCAAGATTTTTTTAGTTTACCTTTGAAAAAGTCTCAAAGTATTATATGCTCATGAAACCAAGAATGCTAGAAAAGCCAAAAAGATATCTTCTATGTGCTCCAATACCAAAACTGAAGTTCCCTACAATGATCTTACTACAAGAAGAGGCACAGGTAATCCTAATTCCAGCACTTCTTAAAATGTGAATATTTGAACTCCCTTAGGGCCTTTTTTCTACACTTAAATTGCATCAGAACTTCTAAAAGCCTGGCTAATGCCATTCCAGCATAAACTCTTGTATTTACAGGAATGCCTGTATTACTGTCTAGCTTTAGGTTGGTTCAAGTACAAAAGCAATTTCTACATGTAGCTTTTCGTAATTGACTTAGAAGTTTAAGTAGGAGTGACAAGACCTGAAGTTGGCTAGAGCTCTGAAGTAAATCCATCTAATTTAGACCTTTTCCTTACAACAAACTCAGATCGATTGAAACACTTCTTTACTGAAAATATATATTTGATTTAAACATTAAAGAAATCAAGATTGAAAGAGAAAATCAAAACTAATTAGATTACCAGAATAAATAAGATTTAGAGACAAATTCTGTTTGTGGGTGAGAAGCAGTGGGAGAGAGTGGAGAGGGCTGCCCATCTCCAAATTCTATCACACACTGCAATCACAAAAGCCATAAGCAGTGAAGCCTGCACAGTCATCTCTGCTTCCAGGTCCTTACCCTGTTTTACACTGCCTACTTCAGATTAAAAAAACACCACTTGTATTTTAGCAAAAATAGAGAATCCATCATGAGCACATTTTGTTACAGTAAGACCAAAATTTCTTACGTTCACCAGCAGCAAGACGTTTACACAGCCACTGCTACCTCCATAACCTTAACGATCCCAGCTAGACCAGTCCACAGATAAGCCTGGTCTGAGCTAGGCAAAGTGGCTCTGAAGACGGCAGATGGATTTTTTGCACCCATAGAGAAAAACCGGCAGGAGCTTTGCTATACGCACAGGACTGTACAAACCTTACATGGACAAAGGAGAAATCTCTTACCATACCACTAGAAGGAAAACTGCTCTCAATTCAAGAGGGATATCAGTGGTCCAATTTACTTAGGGAACTGTGGCCTTCTCCCTGCTTCCTGTGAGTACAGTCTGCTAGAGTGTGAGCTTTTGAATCATTAGGACAGTTGGGAATGGTACAGTTCCTACCAGTGGAAGCTGTGGTTCATGTATCTGCTGGGAAAACAAGGGAAAACATCAGGACATCTGACCTCCTGTGTGCTGGAAATTAGCTGAATGCCCTGCCCAAGCTGATGAAAGAGTTAGTGGATTCTTTTTCTCCAAGGATTTATCCAGAATCTAGATTTCATACTAGAATATTTTACTGAAATAGGAGATCTCATTTTTTTTCTCCCATCCTTTACTCAACACACATTCCGTTTCTAACACAGACCTTATCCAATGTTCCAGACCAGCTACCTATAAAATATTCTGATATTGACCATTGTCATTAAAACCCAGTGTCAATACAACAAATAAAAATTCCTCTCAGAGCAGAAGGGACATATCAGGTGGGGAGGGGACAGGAAATACAGTCTAAAAAAACTCACAATGAAGATGCATATGATATATTTGTAGTGTGAGTCATAACTTTGACAACATATCTTAAGAAACTCAGTTTAAGGAAATACTTTTTACTAAAGTATCACTCTGATTAAGCTCTATCAAATAGGTTAATAGAGAAACATATAAGTTCTCATTGGGAAATATCAGATTTGAATGTACTCTATTCTCTGCTTTTCAGAGACAATCCAAGAATTCATACTTAGAATTTTTTGGATACACACAGATTTAAAGGCAGATCCATTTTTAAGCAAATGTTGCATCAACAATTCTTAGTTTATTTAAACAAATGGAAAAAAAAACAAAACACAAAAAAGCCCACAAAAACCCAACCAAACAAAGCAGAAGCTAAATTTCAAAAGAAAAGTAAATTTTTTTTTAACAAGTTATTGTTTAAATTCCCAAGGCCACCTATGAAAGACTGCATAAAGCTACAGTGAGGTGCTTACTTGCAGAAGTGAAGAATTTAAAACTTGTATACTTTTGTGGGGTTTTTTGCTATCAGTTAAATTGATATCTTGTTCTTCACTTTATATATGTGCAAGCAACTTGCAGCTTGTTGAGTCGTTGTTCTGAAGCATCTATCACTACCCAGACATTAAACTGGTAAGTTCAGTGTCTCTAGGATTTGTGAATACTGCTCCTAGAACAAAACACTGGAGATGATTTGTGGAGACAGACCTACATGCCTAACTGAAGTTTGTGAATTGAACACAAATCACTAGAATCCCACCCTATTTGAGAAAGCTAAACAGTGCCAAGCAGGAGAAAAAAAAATTAAAACAGGCATTTGTTTTCTTGTTTCTAAAATAATATTCATTTGAAGGGCAAGAATTACCTTGACCAACAAATAGCTATTTATAACTCAAGTTAAAACACTGTTTCTTTTATAACATAATGGGCATAAATTAACAGACACGGAATTCCTGTTGAACACTAGAAAATGCAATTTACTGTGAGGAATTATTAAACATGAGAACATGCTGCCCAGAGAGCTTGTGGAGTCTTTGTTCTTAGAGATATTCAAAAAACACCTCTGGACACCATCCTGGAGAATCTGATCCAGCTGACCTTGCTTTAATAGGGGGCTTTGACTAAATTATGTCAAGAGGTCCTTTCCAACCTAGACAATTCTGTGCTTTGTGTGATTCTCTGTGCTACAGCTGAGAAGACTATGAATGTACTGCATGCATGCAAGAGCATATTAGTCCCATATGACCTATTTATTCCACATTCCAATCTTCTTGAAGACATTTTATCTCCTAAAAGGAAACAGAAGGGGCAAAAGGGAGAAATTCTATCAAAACCATAGCAAATACACATGCCTCCACATCTCTGTTAGGTGTCCCAGTAGGACACATTTATGAATTTCATTCTTTTCCATTTATTGGAACTTCCCAGGAATCCTTTTAACTCCTGTCGAGAAATAATACCAATCCAAACCAAATGTACTGTAGCACTAAACACTTCTTTTGTCATAGGCAAGTAGTTTTTTCTTTTCTTTTTTAGGATAGGAAAACTTGATAGCAATGCAAGTGCAACTACCACTCATATAAAATTTGATGATTTCACTTGATAAAAAAAAAATAATACTTTGTAAGCAATACATGCTTGCACATTTTTAATTTTTTTTCCAATTAAACTCAATTAAGACTTGAATCCAGTTGATAATATACAGAAATTTACTGTTATTTCAGACTCTGTAGAGTATCTAAGCCATCTTCCTGGGGACATGAGAAAGATTACATAGGACACACAGGACATCCAGTCCCTTCTAGATCAGCATCTCAAGTGGCTCTAGACATTCCTATTCCAGAGGCTGAGCTGAGCCCTGAATGACTCCTGACAAAGAGCAAAAGAATTTTTTGTCTTTAACCAAGTTTCAGTAAGGGTATTTACAAAGTCTTCCAACAGATGGTCATCAACCAAAAGAAATCCAAGCAATTTAAAGCACTTTGAATAAATTTCCAATAATGACTAAAATTTTTGCTTCTAAATGTAATCCTTCTGACAATCAAAAGTTAAGGCAAAAAAAATAGAATACATCAGAATTGGGTCACACAAAGAAGCCTTCTTGAAAGATAATTGTGCTAACTATGATATCTGGGAAAGCCACTGCTCTTAGAGGCCACAGTGGACATCTCTATCAAAACTACCCTGCCAGGTAGAGAAGGAAATCAAAACAAAAGGAAACCATGAATTACCAAAGGGAACAACATTGGCCCATTACTGTTACTACCATATCCCAAAAAACAATGACAATTTTTCTGGGTATAGTAGCAACAGAACTCCACAAGAAAACCCTGAAGAGATTTCTTCCTCCAAATCTCTTCTTCATGGACATATGCAAGGCCAAAATAGTCCCTTCACTCCTAAAAATGTTATTGGAGTACTCAAAGAAGTCAAAGCTCTAAATAAATTTGAAAGATCCACAATCTTTTTTAGCAGAGCACAGAGTTATCAAGCTTGTATTACACAGGTTTGGGGGGGTCACTTCAGTGTTGCCTGGTTTGGGATTTTTTGGTAGTGGAAGAAAACTTTCATCAAACAATTCATTTGACTAGATCTTATGTTGTTAATTGCTTTAACTGTGCACTTTATCTATCTACAAGATAGATACATTAGCATTTTTAATTATTTAAAAGACATTAAATATTGCTGGTACCAGCAGGATCAGAGATTAACTTCTTAATAATCGCTCTTGTTTGAGAGTAAAGCATTTGATTCCAGCTGCTATGAACTTCTAAACAAGCAAAAACAACATTTGCTGACATCAAAGGGACAACAAATGCCACAAAAGAATGGTGATAAAATTAAACCGCCTATTTGCAACAAAATTATATTATTTTATACTAGACACTTTGCAAAATTTTAAAAAATTAACTTGCTCAGGAGAAATCTGTATTATTGTATTTACTATATTATTCTGACTATTATTCTGACTCATATGCTGTATCAGAATACATCCATATTACTTTTACTCCAGCTATTTTTCCAACTCACATGGAAGCCATCTAGATCGCTTTTACATTAGGACAACAGCAAATAATAAAATTTAAATATGTCACTGTTAGTACACCTCTAGAAGAATCAATGGGACAGCAGGATCCCTAAAATCAACTAAATTTAATCTAATTTTAAATCAAAATTAGACACAGACTGATCTAGGAAGGAAAATGCTAACTCAGGCTCTAACTCTAAAGAATAGTTTTGTTGCAATCACAGGTAAGCCGTGATCAGAAAATAAACACATTTTAAGGTACGAAATAGCCAAAATAAACCAGTCATGGTGGTTTCCTTCCCTGTCACCAAATGCATCTCCTGGGAAAAAACTGTATCTGAAGCTCTTACCTCACAAAAAAGAATAAGATTTATAGGGCTGAAGATTACTGAAAGAAGCTTGAAAACATAATCTAACACCAGGCTTGTGACCCCTACTGGGGAATGTCTGAATTAATGTGATTACTGATGTCTGGGAACTGACTTTTAGACTTTGAATGCTTGAGAATGACAATGCTAAGATTAAAGGCCATTCAATGATATAACAAATAGAAGCTATTCATCAGTGTCTTGAGCTGGGAACAGAGACAGGCTGGCCCAAAAAATGCTGACTGGCATAAAGATGGCCTGAAGCACCTACTCATCCCCTCCAGTGGCAGAGCCCAAGGATACTGCAGATACATCCAAGGACTAAGAGGATAATTAAATTGTGTTTGATTTCGCTTTACCAAATGGCACACACAAGAAGCTGGATTTGAATCAGAGAATTTGCAGGGGACAGACTGCTCCTCACCTTGCCAAGGAACTGAGCCATTGTATTGTACATGATCCAGCACTCTAAGCACACATTCACTTCTTCTTTTCCATCTTTGGACAGTAAGATGCCTAATGCAGCCAAGAACTGCAGGACTACTTCAGCCAGGTTTATTCATTTACCTTCGTTATTCAACACTACAGTCACCCCCTTCTAACCAGGAGACAACTGATCTCCAATAAATAAGTAAATAAATAGAGAAATAGATAAACAAATAAAGTCTGAGAGATCTCTCCCCAACTTGGAAGCACTTTAACTTGTAGACCTGACAGTGTTGTCAGTCACTAAGCATATAGAAGTTCTTGCATCACCACTAGGACTGGCTTCACCATGAGTTTGCTCTCAGGCTGACTCTTGGTTATATTCGAAAAACAAATGCAAGTTTTTACCTCTGTATTTATACCAATTTTAAGATAACCAAATAAAGGCTTTTGGCACCCATTTTCAGGAGAGAAAGAGCACAATCTGCACACTAACTAGGACTAAAAGCTATTTAGGAAATTCCTTCAGTAAGTGCTACTGGCAATACAAACCTTCTCAAAGATGAATCAAAATTCAGTGCAGCAATACTATTAGAACTCAACAGTGTCCCCAACTTATTACCATGTAAGTGTGGTTTTTGAAGTCTATTTCTCACAGAGACGGTGAATAAAATTTCCAAATCTGGACTGGAATTTACTGACCTGCGGTTCCCAAGGGATCACCACCTCACCTTCATTCAACACAGTCCAGTGAATAAACCTGCAGACATGCAAGTAGTTTCTCAACATGTTGTTCACACAAAATACTACACCACAGATAGTGCTCCAACACGTTTTACCAATTTTCTCAGAGCTAAGGGGGTATCTCTACACAGCACAGTCAATTTGCATGCCCTAATGGCAGATCACATGGAAGGTTTAATCTCTTCTGTAAAACATATTTCTTTTTCCTACCATCAAAGTCACAAAGACATTTTAGCTATTACTACAGTGTCCCTGCCTACCTGGTGCCAGTGGAACCTTACAACCAAGAGATGCTCTGTGAAGATTTTAAGATTGCTGAAGACACATTTGCACTCTACAGAAGGAATAACTAAGAAAAAGGTTCAGCCTCAGCCATGATTTTTATTGCCATTTCTAGTCTGAGTCTAGTCTATCTTTTAAGGCTAGAGATTCTTTGGCATATTGTTGTGGTTGCATGAAAACCACCAAAAAAAGTTGCAAAAAAGTCACTATGATTTATCAGCTACTAAGATACTCAGACATTACTCAATCACAAAACTATGTGTCAGTATTAAAAAAAAAATAAAAAATGGAACCTTGATTTTGGGGTTTGGTACCATTTAACAATTGCTTAATAAAAAACCCCATAAATCAATCCTTCAGCTACCCAACTGGAAATGCTCTATTGCCTACCTATCACTTTATATCGTTTTTATACCAAAAAATCTCAAGAACACAAAATAAGGAAAAGAACTTCCTTGTAGCAGGTAATAATCTCATTAAGTACTAAAAGAAGAGCTTTCCTTGTAGGAAAAGGTTTGTTAGGGGATTTTGGAAGGAATTATTATCTTTAGCTAACTACATCATTTAAGTAACTACAAGATTGTTAACACTCAGAAACAGGTAGTAAATATTCTTTGAAATATCTTGGGGAGATACAAAAGACTCACAGCAGTACTGAATGCAGCTGAAGATGTTCACTGTTCTCTGAGGCTGGAGTTGTTTAAAATCATTTGCCCTTCTTTTCTTTAGATCTTCTAAAAACTGAAAACAGGAGAACATGAAATGTTACTGAAATTTATCCCAGGTTCACATACAATGTTTTTCAGTATTTGAAAATTACTTGCTTCTTTTGTTCACAGTCTCTTCTGCCTTTGCAAATCATGAATAACAGCCCATCTTTTATTTGTTTTCAGTTTCTCACAGAACCAGTTTGTTATGACTGCTCTCTCCTACACAAAAGCTGGTCAGGGTTTCCAAACACCCTTCTGTTTATTTATGGCAAGCTGCAGTGTAAACATTTGCTTACTACAAATCAGTGCCAGAAATTGCTAAATAAGCCCACTGTTTTAACACCTTTTACCCCCAACTATATGAAAGAAAACTAAACACAGTCCACATGCCTTTCTCTAGCCTGCATATATTCATCACAGGTCAAAGTAACTTTCTCTTCTTTCAAGATAGAATGGGTACAAGTTCAGCAGCACTGCTGGTTTGTATACTTCCTTCTTTTGCCTGACCTGGTTTAAGCGTGTAAGACAGACTTCTCTGGGGCTCCTTTTTAATTTTTAGGGGAAGGTTTTTTTATTTTTTCTTAAAGCTCTAAGAGACATGCTGGTGATCCAATCCCCAATACCCTTCCACAAACAGTGATGCCAGCAAAACACATAAGCAACAAGCTGCAGCAGGAGGGCAGAGGGATCAGGAATACCTCAAGCCAGTACAGCTGCAGAACATCTTATGTCAAAACAAGATGCATAAGGTGTCATAAACCCATTAGATGGAATTTTCTGGTTCTTCTGACAGTTTTTAAATGTGTGTAACGAAGATAAACAGGTGGAAAATAACATTAGTTGACAACAAATAGAAGGTTCTGAATTTACAGCTCAAGATTTTCTTCAACCATTCCTAGCCTTCCTTAGTCTGAGACACAACTTTTCTTTACTTTGAGAAAAACTGCTGTTTCAAGGAAAAATATCCAAAATTAAGATATTAAACTATATTTAATCTCTGGTTTTTAATTAGGAGCAGAAGATGAATTAGAAGAAGAATGGACAAGTGCTTAGGCTTCTGTGCCTTTTTTCAGGTCTAAGCAAAAGAAACACTTCTGTTTGCACTTTTTTCTTTCCTCCCACAGACTATACCAACTGGCTCAGAAAAAAAACAAAACAAAACAAAACAAAACAACCCCAAAACAAATAAAATAAAAAACAACAACAACCAAGTCACAAAACCCCAAACAACAAAACCCCACTCTTCTCTCTTATATCTTTAGATCCCTGTAGATATATTACCACTTTTTTTTTTTTTTCCCTTTTTCTTTTAGGTGTTTGGGGCTTGATCTGGTTTGCCATGGGCAACATGTGATAACACAGTAATCTCCCTCAGTAATCCCTGGGCCAAAGAATAAAGACACAGCCTATGAAAATTCACTCATTAGGTTTCTGACAAGAATTTTCAACACTCAAAGTACACAGGCCAGTGACAGGACAAAACGTAGAAACACAATGTGTAATTCACAGAATCAACCTATGCCACTGAAGATGCTTTGACTCCCCCTGTATGCCTCACATATTATTTCCCCAGAGCACAGGTGACACTTGTGTTGCCCCTGGTGCCATGGTACAAACCCATACTGACATCCCACAGTAGGGCCTACAACCAAACAAAATGCAATAAATGCAGAGGGAGGTGGAAAGCTGGAGGTATTTAGGTCTTAAACTGCTACAAATTACAAGTGACAAGGTTCTGCTACTAGAGCCTTAATTCTCTTCACCTACTCAGCAACACCACTAAAAATCAATGCAAGTCCACGGTGCAAGAGTTAGTTCTAATTAGCAAAGACAGTAAATTTAAACAGCCTGTCTAGCAGCTTTCCAGCCTTTAAGGTAGAGTTGCACTACAGTAGATTGGTAATCCTGGGGAAATGTGAACAGCTGCAAGGAATATAAAGTACTCTAATTTTGTGTGTGACTTGTTCTTATCTGCTGCCATTTACATCCAAAGATTTGAAGCATGGAATATGACTTCATTATGCATGATGGACCTGATCAAAAGGTCCTAAAGAAATTGAACAAATCTAATAGAAGAAAAAAAGGAAAAAATGCGTATTTCAAACTGAATATATACTTGAGGATCTGGATACAGTCACAGTGGTCCAGGAGAGCTTCCTCCTGTATTAGGTAGCCAGCCCTGGCTACTGAAACATTTTGGAGTTTGATTTGCTCTCTAATGCTGAATTCCTGCTTCTGTTTCACCTCCATTCATAGTTATCCTCCCTAACTATGCAAACAAAGCACATCTAGTTCTTCTGTTTACATTTCAGCAACACCTAAGTTTCTGCAATTCTGTGAGTGTGTTTGGAGCATGGAGTCACACATATGAAATGCAAATGGCAAGACGTCACTTGCATTGCCATCATTCAATTTCCTACACACTTTCCCTAGAAGCAAATACAGCATTTATATGCAAAGGTCACCACAGACCACAAGAAATCCCCAGTGTATGCTTTAATGTAACCTCACCAAGGATGGGAAGCGCAGCGCAGCAGGGGGATGGCACACTCTGCAGTGCTGATGCACTAAGGCCCTGCCAGAAAGGAGTTTTGCTCCCTTCCTGTTTGTCTGAGTTTTCGACAGAAACAGAAAAAGTGAAAAAAAAAAAAAAAAAAAAAAAAAAAAAAAAAAAAAAGAAGTTCAGCTAAGGAATACACCGAACTCACAAAACAGGTACTTTTATCCCCACAAGAAGGCAGCACTTCAGCCTTGCTCTTGAGACCTCTATTTAGATCTCCACAGCTCACTAAAGTCAAAGTCCCAGTTCTGTTCTGAAAACGTCACCTCAGTTCTTTCTTTTTTTTTGTTGTTTTATACAAGTAAAATATAGGTCACTGACTGAAAGGGGGCTTTTAAAACTAACAGAGAAAAGGCAAAAACCACAGAATATGTATCCTCTCAAAGGGAGAACCTTCTTCTTATTGCTTTAAAGACATAATTTCAAATTCTGTATTAGATCAGGAAAAGCTATTATTAAAGACATTGTCTCATAAATACCTTTGTTAGGGAAAAAAAAAAAACATTAAGACCAATTTTAGAAAATTTCAAAAATAAACCTGAAAAATATACATTTCACATATTCTGATGACATTTCTTCAACCACAGGTTTTTATCTGTTTTGTCTTGATAGGCCAGGTAGAGACACAGTTTAGCTTACAAAAGGCAGTAGCCCTTTTACTTTATTTGACCTGAAGTGAAACCTGATGGAAAATGTTTCAGACATAATAAGGCCATAAGCTTGCTCACATCTTCTTCAAAATTTGTTATTAAACTAAGCAATGCTGTTTTCACTTAAGCAATTACTTAAAAAAACAACCAAAATATACAAGATGGAAATCAAGTCTTATCAAGAGTGCAGAAATAGACCTCAATCACTCTGAGATATGATACCTACAAAACAAAACACCACTGCAATCCAAACTAGTGATTCTGAGAATTTTTTCCAACTGGTTTCTTACTGAAGACTAGAATGAAAGGCTATTCTGCAGGCACAAGAGGTTAAAAAAATTGAAGAGTTTAGACTACTCAGGGGAAAAATCCAGGATCTTAAGATCCATCCTAAACAATCACAACACTCCTGAAAAATACAAAAGTAAATTAGGCTCCAACATTATAACATCTATACTGTCAAACACAACCACTATATGTAATCATTCCTGTCAGGAAAAACAAAGACAGATGGTTGTAGAAAAAGACACTCTTCAGAACAGCCTTAACCTTCACGTACTGACAAATCAAAATATTTACAATATTTAGCCCTCTACAGAGCTCATTCCCTACAATTAAAGCTCTTCTAAACTGCCACAGCATATTGCTATGGAAATTTTGGCAGAACAAATTCTAAATTTACATAACTGTTGAGAGTAGTCACCTAACTTAAAGGAAAAAAAATAATGCATTCTAAAGTATTACTGATGCTCTGAAGCCTCTGATTTATTTCACTCATAATTGTTTACATATTTCATTACTTTCTCATCACAGGGAAATATCCAGCTGTCAATATCAAGTTCAATAGCTTCCAACTGGCATGAGTGTGACTGGAATTGGCACAGCTTTCACTACTGGAATGTCACTTTCTGAAACAGCATCTTTCTTGTCTCATGCCGTAGGAGGGCTGTATTTCAAAGATCTAGCAGTGTATGCAGGTACATAAAGACTCCCTGACACTGCCCCAGTTCCCACAGGCTATCAGCCCTGAGTGCCTTCACTGCCATTAACAGCAACGAGCACAAAAGGTTTCCTGATTCAGGTACCTCATCTGTGCAAAATTCCTGCCCCGGAAAGGAGGACGAACGCTGCAGGTCCACAGCAAGCCTGGCAATGGACTTCAGTGTACAATCTTAGCTTAGTCCAAATTATTCAATAGTTTAAAGTGCAATTAAAACATATTAGTCTGATAAATCTTGACCAAACATTTTTCTAGAATGTAGAACAGACTAGCACTGCCCAGAACCTGAGGCAGCTCCTTTCTGGCTTACATTAGACATTTCCCTTTCCAGAAAGGTCAGGCATATTCAGGGTGAGTAGTCCACATGGGAATACCTGAAACCAGGACTTTCAAAGCTCTCCTGGTCTCCCAGTTTAAACTGTCAAACTCCAACATAACTGCTTCATTTTCTTCTCTTGAAACTACCTCCCCAAGTGGCCTCTAGTCCCTGGAACTTCTTCAAGCTTAGCAGGAATGCCCCTCGAAAAATGGTCTCCTAAGTATGTCTCTTCTCAATTTGAAAGCTCTAATTGTTCAATGCCCAAAATTCAGTCAGGGGTAAAACCCACACATGAGACAATTTTTAAAAAAATTAAAAATAATTAATTAAAACAATTACAAGACTTGTGAAGGGTCTCTTGATAGTAACATTGCAAAAATCTCTGGGAAATAAAAGCATCCCATCTACAAGCACACAGTCACACAATATAGTATGCACACAGAATGCCAGAGCAGCAGATCTCATTTTATTTCATAAGCAGTCAAAAAGCAATCTAAATCAGAACACAAAGAAGTGGGGGTTTAGAAGCCACCATGTCAAGGATCCTGTCTTTCACTACTAAGTATAAGCATAATTCAAGAAATTTGAGGGGATACACTACTTCTACCAGTTAGAAGTATGAGGGTGACTTTGTTTTTTTTAATGTGCGGGGAATACACCGTTAAAAAATTTAAAAATAGGTTTCTAAAAATTCAATAATCTCTTAGGAAAATCTTGTCATTTTTAGCCTTTTGGCTAAAAGTTGTTCCTCTATCTCCAAAGAAGAAAGATACAAAAATTCCCTCCACTTCCTGCAATCAGGGTAATCAGAGTAATTGAGTCCTAAGAGCAGAGAACACACCGGCAAACATCATATGAAAGTCTTAGATGGATGATGAGAAATATGAAGGATAACTTTTTTTTTCAATAAAAGAATTAAAATAAGACAAATATGTGGTTGCTGTAGGTAAGTATAATTACACTGCATGGTATTTTTGTATGGATAGTTTTTCCCAATAACTGTCATCTGTTCCCACAAAGTGATTAAATTAATTACATTTTTCATTTAATCCAATTCCCACTTTTAGTTCAATTTATAATCATCACTTCCCCATGCTAGTGTGGCCTTAAATTACTGTCATTGTTGGCCATTAAGTTCACCATATTCCAGTCAGCAGAATCAATCAAAAACAACACAGCAGTGTCATGAATTTCTTATTAAATACATTCATTTTTTGCTGCTTTGTAGAAGCTGATCAGTGTCAGAAGCTATGTTTCATCAATTTCTGACTTTTCAGGCAAAAGAAAGACATTCTGAATCAAAAATAGACAACAAAAAAGTCATTTTTAAAATGAACACAGCATTTTCTCTGTTCAAATTGCACTTACTTTATTTTGTAAATGCCTACTGAAGAAATGACCCATGCAAGCATAAATTTCCATCTGTTAGCAATCTTCTAACCATACTTCTCCATACTGTAAAATCAAAAGTTATTGTTCCCCTTAATGGAAAGGGAAGGGGGGGAAAAAAAAAAACAAAAAAAACCACCTCCCTTGATGCTACTCACATTTCTTTGTACGTTCAAATTCAAATCCTGGGTCAAATTCACTTACATGATTAGCAGTATACTTTTCAAAAGAAGTTGCTATCTTAAATACAGTTGTTCACATCTTGTCTTAAAGTGAAGACAAGACTAAAGAAAGATTACAACTCCACTAGAAGATCAGTGGCAATCTCATATTTCTTGTCCAAGGTAAGATTCTATACTATTTATTCAGGATCAGTTTAAAGCACAGTCACTTCCAAGCTTGCTTTCATAAAACTATATCCACATATTAAATTTCTGGGTGGTAATCTTTACTTTTAAAATTTCCCATTGACTTCTGACAGTAAAAACAGTGGTCAATCTCATCTTCTGTGTGGTTTATGCTGAGCTATAAAGTGTTAAACAAACAATGCTTCAATTTCCACACTGAAATTCCCTTCCCTACCAGCATTTTCTCTCGCTTGGAATTGAATGAAAGGTATACCTGCCAATCTAACTGGACCATTTTCAAAGAAACCCCAAGGCAATTTCTTTCCCTCTTGACATATTAGGGGTACAATCTTTCCCCCATCTGCCAATTCAACAGCTGCATATACAGAAATTAACAAAGGCCTTTGGTTGATTGTATGCACAGTAAAACACAATGTTTTTATAAACACTGTAGGCACCTAAAAAATTTTTAAAATCTTGTGCTTAAGAGATGTTAATTGGTACAACCGCATTATTTTTTAGTGTCCTCCTAACCAATAGCTTATTATTCTGTAAGAGCTTCTGAGAATACCCATACCTAGTGTAGTACTTTGTACATAATAACTGTAAAGCGCTTTACAGATGCTGTCAAATTATTCCCAGTCTGGAAAACAGACAAAAGATTAAAGGAGTTTTTCTGAAGTACTTTCAAAGTAAAGAAAAAAATTCCCTGTAATCATCTGTAAACTTGAATAACACAAAGAGATAGCTATATATGGGTGGCTTTTTAAGCATCTGTGGTAACTATATTACTTATTCAGCGCATCACTGTATTTCTGTAGGATCTACTTTTCAGATAAAAACTCTAAAGAATTGAACACGCCTCAGTGGTCTTGCTCTTGCCAACTGCTTCACAGAGGCAGATCCCAGAATCAACAGGAATTGGCAGGGCTACAGTAATCCTTTACCCTATGTGCTACAGTTAACAGCATCGTGGCCTTTGGGTCTGCTCCTGATCTTTTCACGACTAAACAAATGCTGCCATGAACATTTACCCAATTAAGACTAACCCAAATTTGCTTTTGAAATGTTTGTAAGATATTTTCCTAGCCCTACACAATTTAAAAAAAAATCATGAAAGCTTTAAAAACCGTAGTCACGCTATTGGCTATGATCAATGTCTACAGCTTATTTCCCCGTGGTAGGATTTAAATCATAATTCCATTTCTTTCATATCTTATTGCGGTGTCTGGTGCCAAGCACGCCGCTTCCCAGTGTTCCGTGTGACAGCTGTGGATCAGCTGTCACTCCGACTCCGCCAGAGCCCGCTCAGAAGAGCCGAGCTCAATGCACGGGCGGAATGCATCGGGCACCGATGGCCTGGGAGAGCGGCGGCGATGAGCCACCCGCAACCTGCGGCATCGCAGCGATCCGCGCTTCTTCCATACAATTGCTCCAGACCGACCAAACGGGAAATTTCCTGCGGGGAACTAAATCTTTCCCCACCATCGGCTACAACCACCTGAGCGGCACCTTTTCAACTGCGAGGGCTGCAGATACAATGTTCCAGCAATGAGGGTGCCTGGATCATCTGCAGTTGTGAGCTCTCGCATATGTAAACGCCGGAGAGGAGCAAAAGCTTGTTTGTGTCAGTCAAACGAGTAGCTTCGAGTCCCGGTACACGAGAGCGCAGCTCGCACTAAGCCCCGAGCCGCCTTGCAGCGCCCGTGTCGCGGCGGCAGAGCCACGTTTCACGGAGCCGCCGCCAGCCGAGCACCTGGAGCACGTCCCCGCATAACCCCGCGGGCAGCGGGACTCGCGGCGCCCCAGAGCCACCCCCCCCGGCGCCCCCCCCCCCCCCCCCC
>VXBU01003138.1:8607-25107 GCA_013400315.1 Bombycilla garrulus | reverse complement strand
GGGGGACGAGCTGCGGGCAAGCAGCTCCCGCGCCGCAGAGCCGCCGTCCCGGCTGTGCCGCTCCGGTGCCCGAGCAGGAGGAGCTTCCCCGCCCCGCCCAGTGCGCAGCGGCGGCCCGGGAGGGCTGCACCTGCCGGAGGAGGAGGAGGAGGAGGCGGGTCGGGCCGCGGGATCCCGGCGCCGGGGGTCGCCGCTCCCGGGGCGGTGCAGGGCCGTCACCGAGCCCGCGGTGCCCCCGGGAGGCGAGGCCCGCCGTGCTGCCTGCCCGCCGGGGCCACGGCCCTGCGGGAGGGCTGCAGGGAGAAGGCCTGGTTGAGGGAGATCTTTAAACAGCGCCAAGTTTGTAGGCAGAGCACCTGCGAGGCGGGATAACCACGGGAACGGCAGCGTCAGGAGGGCTGTCAGGGGGGCGTTTGGGAAGGAGGGTTTAAGGACAAGAGATACGGCTGGAAAGGATGGGGTCTCTGGAGGGTCAGGACCAGAGCACTACATCCCAGGATATTAAGGCATCGGTGTTTTATCATCCTGTTATGTGATTTAATGTGACATTTTAAAAAACTTATTTGCTAAAGTGATGATGAACATCCATCTGAGATACAAGTGCTGCACCATGGTGTATTTTTCCAAATTCCATCTTCGCAGGGACACAGGACCCAGGTCTGCAGTGAGGCTCAGTACCAGCGCTGCTCTTTCAAGTCTCACCTCATGAAGCTGAGAGGTGGTGGGAACTTTTCTTCCGGCATCCTCTAACTGATCCCATAGTTGTGAAGAACATTCAGGAGAATTAAAAAATAAATGTAATAATTAGTGATCCATTCATAATCAGCAAGACTGGAATGTGCTTTAATATATATAGGAGAAAATACTATTTTGAGAATTGCTCAGAGCACCTCTACTTTTGAGCAGTTTTCATCTTGCTACTGGATTTTCTTACAAGTTTAGTTTCTTTTTTCTCATCTGTGAAGTTAATGCAGAAACAGTAGATCCCTAAAATCTCTGCCTCCATCTCCAACATACCTCTATATTAAATTTTACATACAGGCCACATCAGAGGAGTTCAAGTCTTTTTTCAGATGACAATTCCTTAAGACACTTTTACGCCATGTGGGCCTTCAGTTAAGCCTACTGGCAGATGAGTCGTTCTGTTGTGTTTGTGAAAGGTATCTAGAAATACGCCAATTCCTCATCTGAAGAGCAGACAGTAACAACTGGAAAGTTAGTTCAGAAAGTGCACCAGATGTAGTATATGGAGTGTTTTGGGTAGTAATGCAAAGCTTCCCCAAGGCAAGGGGCAAGCAGCTTGGTGCTTTTGCAGTGCAATACCAGGCAGAGGCACATTTTTGTTCCAAAACAAGGGCATAAAGACAAGGCCAGTGCTTCGTTAGAACCAGTTCATTCACGTGCAACACCAAACTGTTATGGCTACAGTACCTTTCCTTGATTGTGTCCAAGTGGGTTTTGAATGTCTCCACAGATGAATACTGCAGGACCTCCTCAGGCAGACTCTCACAGGACTCTGCCACCGTCAAAGTAAATTTCTTCCTCAGGTTGAGGTGGAATTTCTTGTGTTTTGGTTTATGGTCACTGCTCCTTGTCCTGTTACTGGACACCACTGAAAGGAGTCTGGCAATACATCATATTAAATATTAGAAAAAGTCACAGAGATTGACAATGATTTTTCTTCTTTTTGTTTGTTTTTGTAAAATTCTCTATTCTGGAAATATATAATGAAGAGCTTTATAATCTTACTCCAATTCCCAGCTCTAGAGAAAGACTGCATATGTTCAATGATCCTATACACAAGTAAATGTGAAAGGCTTGGAAGAAATACCTAAACACGTAAAAAATGAAGCCTACCAAATCTTGGAAAAAGGTGCAACAATATTCCAGTTGATCCTACTGTTCTTCCTTTGCCATTCATATTAAAGTAACTTGAGTAGATGGACAAGAGCTCATTAGAAGTGGGAATATAAACTTCCATGAGGTAAAAACAATTCCGTTTGGGGCAGTTGATGAAAGAGTTTATGAAGGTGGAAATACCAAGTAATCAATTCTGATCCATGAAAGAGTTATTGTTGCTTTTGTGGAAGAAGACATTGGGCATCCTAAGAGAATCCTTCAAGACTCTCAGAGAACAACCAAGAACTTCAGTAACAGCTAGTGTTTCTCCCACATCTATAAATCCCAAGGGAAAACAGAGTACACCTTTCACATAGCAAAGAACGTGATGAAACCCTAAGTTAACCAGCAGCTGCCAAAAAGACCTGTTATTGAGGAAGATACTGAAGACATTATGCACCTAAAAGGAGACCTCACTGCTGCACAAGAGTAAAATGGAATCTATATTTTCGTTGAAAATTCATGTAGCCCCTAAGGAAAGCTGACAGTTTGGGAAGAACAAGTTACAGAGTATATTGAGATAATGAGCATCATGGAAAAAGTAGAGAAAACAATCACTAAACCATTCACAATTAATAAAAGCAATGACACAATCAACACAGATCTGCAATTCAAGGAGAAATAACTGAAAAGAAGCACAGACAGATCCAAAAGAAACCAAGATTGCTCTAGCTGAGAAAGAATATATGATTTCAGTTCTGAATACACAAAATTTCATGGCACAGCCAGCCATTTGGTCAGTACTGTTATTATAAAGCATGCAAAACTGTATCATAAGAGAACTGTTAATCAACACAGTGCTATCATCCAAACTGATTTGCAGGAGAAATTAATGTTCTGGTCAATAAAGTACAAGATTCAGTTAGTGAGAACTGTCTGAAGCAGCAACAGATGTTGACATCTTATGTGTATTTTATAGGTGTCCTCTCTTTCAGTTGTTCAGCAGATAATGTATTTGCATTAGTTGTATCAGGGTGTTTTACCTCTGATAAAAAATTGCTGACTACTGACCTGTTACTAGTGTCTGAAAATATGCTACAAAATAGGACTGTGCCATTTGCTACTAAAGCTAAGCCATTCAAGTTGACTGAGAAGCAAATATCTGGATCAGGAGGAGCATTAAATATCTTGACAGCAATGGTAGAAATTGTCCTGGAACTAAACTGTTTGTTTCAGAATAACATAAGGAAATTTTCTGGTTGATGGGATGGAGTGCAATAGAAAAACAATTAATATCTTCTTAGAAGATCTCTATCTCACTCTGAAAAAGATTACAGAAACAGACAATGCTTTTTTCTCAGATGCAAAGTACTGTGGGAATTTAAGAGAAGTGGAAATGGAAAAGTGTATATATACAAAGAATGCAAATTAATTAGTGTCCTCACTTCAAAGCCAGCTGAACCTGTTGGCACAGGGGATGCAGAAGAACTTGGCTTGCATACTGTCAAAAAATGCAAGTTTGAAGACTACCATCTGGGCTAGAAAATGTTTATCTGGAAACTATTGACCTAGCCAGTAGTAAAACTTTGGCATCAAAACAAATTTATTGCATCTCTGGATAATTTCTTTCAAAAGCTCAAGGACATAAATGGTAGTTTATGGCCATATGTTTCATGGACATAACAGAAGATGCTGGTGGAATCCATAGTCTGTTCTCAGCAACTTCTTGGCAATCTAAAATATGCACCTCAGGATACTGGTAAATGGAGGGAATTTAAAACTGCTCAGATAGTCAGCTTTATGGATCAGTAACAATCCTTCAGCAACAAGAAACACCAGCCTCAGTGTTTACAGTATGGAACAGAAGGTTTATGATTGAGATCCGTAATTTTTACTGGATATTTTGTTCTGCATTAAGGTTGCAGTAGATGCAATTTGGAACTACTGCACTGTAAGAATATATCCTATAATACATTTTATTATATGCATATCAAGAACACAAATAGTTCAAAGATCCATGACATACTGCTGGAACTAAAATAAAGTAATTGCCAATTTTAAAAGCATTGGAATTCACATGAGAGCTACCAACCAATGGCCTATACTGACCTTAAAAAAGGAAAGAGTATATCATGGTGCTGCCAGCTAGGTACAGCGTCTCCACATCCTTGCTCTCATTTAGAGGCCTGTCTGAATGACTCCTAACAAAAAGGTCTTATTGATTTCCAGTCAATAAGTAAGAACTTATTCAGCTAATGGAATTGTCCTATGACAATTGAAAGTGGGATCTAGACAGCAAGCAATTCTGTGTAACGGGGAGATGCAATGGATTTATGTATTAATACAGTTTCTCTCAAGAACAACAGTGAATTATGATTTGCAGCATCTAGTGTTGAAGAGACAAAAAAATATTCTTAAATAAAGGCTTCTTGTCAAGCTCTTTTACTCTCTCTCTCTAAAAGTTTATATTGCAACAAATATGCTCCCTTTTATATTTTTTAGAAGACTGACTTCAGAGATTGGCATCAGTATAATTTTTTTATCACTGCAACATATGGCAGTCTTCCCTGCTGCCAAAACATGGCCATGTTTCAGCCTCAGGGTACAGCTGGCTTGAACTTAAAACAGAGACTGCTTTCAAACATAAATACAGAATTTTGCGTTACCCCTTCAGACACCATGAAGAAAAGTAAATACAAAATTTCTGTCACTGGAACCTCTATGAACACTACAGTGCCTTGGCATCCAGCCACACCAGGAAGTACTTTTTTCCTTCTAGTTTTTTGGACAACATCTAAAATTATTAACAGTGTCAGTCACTGTGTCAGAATCATGTATCACTCAGCTATCCATACTGAAAGCTTCTGCACTTCAGATTCCAGTATGGGTTTACAAATTTTCATCTTATGGTGATTTATTATGAGTTCCCCACATAGCCACAAGTTACAGCAATCTCTGATCATATGCAATCAATGTTTGTGTAAACCTTCTGTTAAGACGTTTTTTACAATTCATTTGTACTTTACCCACCCATCACTTTCTCTTACAGTGCTCTTCCTGATTTGCAAAGCTGAATGTAAACCTGATGTACTGGTGGTGCATGTTATCTCAAAATAAATGAAAATTAGCCAGACAAGCACAGGAAATTCCTAGTTACATCTGAAAGTATACCCAGCACCACTATTTTGATTAAAAACATGAAAACATGGAACACTACATTATGTTCTGAGCAGTTCTCTCAGCTAAGCATTTTTCAAGTTACATGTCAGTACCACAAACATCTAAAAGAAAAAATCCAGAATACAAGTCCAACATTAAAAAAGGAAGAAAATGTAGTATCTGTAATCCCACCCCCTATCCTCATTGCAACTGGAGCTAGAAGAAAACCCCTACGTGCCTCGGATTTTCTGCTTGTTGGTGGAGCTGACAAACACAAGCTACATGAGAGCACCTACATAAAAGAAGCCCAGTGGGCAAAAGAAAATTAAAACAGGTAAGGGAGTAACTCTTCCCTTCTCAGTAGAAGCAACATAAATAGTAGCGTTAGCTATAACATTGGAAGTTGTCTAGGTTACTGCTTTGACCTGGTTCTTTCATTTGGAACAGATTCAGTCACATGAGGTGATATCCCCTACTGGAGGAAAGAAACTGCCTGACAGGTAGCAGGGTGTGTAAGGTTCTGCTTGAACCTTGCAATGCCTCCTCTGCTATGTATGTTTTCTGAATACAGCCCTGGATGCAGCCCTTAACATTTACAGAAAGGGAAAAAGGAAGTGGAAGTTAGACAAGAAACTAAAACAACAGTTCTCTAAGTGACCTGTTATAGTTCTTTTGGTAAGTAAATTGCTGGCCACTGAATGTTAACAATTTTCTTATTCCTCCCTCTCCCTTTCCTAGATCCCTCTCCTCCCAAAGAACAGTTGGGCATGGCTCAGCCTGAGGCTGCTTTAAACAAAATCATTCTCAGCTTCTAAACTGTTGAAATCAAAATAGTCTGGCACATTATATGTGATACTCCACAGCTTTTATTTCTGAGAAGTAGGAGGTGTATTTCTAACTTCAAGGAAACATATTTTACTGCCAGTACTCTGAAAATGTAGCTGCTCCATTCAGCACGTGGCTGTTGCAAGAGCATCAGGCTGGAGGCTCTGATGTATGAAAACCTCTATGATTAGATGAAAGGGATAATGACATGGCTGGAAAAGGAAGACTAAGGATAGAACCTGGGGTCAGGAAGAGGGAGAAAGACTCTACACTCCTGCAATGCTTTTTACACTGTGATAGATGAGCTTGTATGTGTAACACTTTATGGAGCCTGTTGCAAGCCTTGGCACTGCCATTCTGCTAACAAAAGCATAGGCCTTTGTCTAGAGCACCCTGCATGCCTTTTTTTTTCAAAATCAGTGTTTTTCCTTCCTTTTTAAAATGTTGGACTTCTGTTTGTATAACAGTGTCTTTAGGTTACTCCTCCTTCAGCCTTTTCTTACATTCAGGTCCTTTCTGCAATGGAAAGTAGCATGGGGATACTGAAGATCTGAAAGAATGACTGAATGCTTGCTTCACTTCTAATTCTAGGGCAATTAGACAACCAGTCCTCCTCATAAGAAGGAGGATGCAAGTAGTAGAAACCTGCAGGGAGAGGGAGAGGTCATAAAAGTAATTTATTGAGCTTAATCTGACTGCAGAACCAAAGGATTTTCTACCATCCCTTCCACAACTACAGCTGGCAGAGCTGACCTCACTGTGCTAACTATACACAGCAGCAACACCTTCCTCATGCAGTCAAAATAAAAAAGTTAACTGTTTAATTATAAAACCCTCCCAGTTTCTAACCTCTGAAGATGAAAAGAAGAGCCAGTGGGTACACATTAGAAACACAACATGGGACAGTGAGCATGAGTAGTCTTCCTCTACCTGGGACCATACAGTTTCCAGAAGTGGAGAAGTCCATCATCTCAAGAACAGTTGATTCCATATCTGATTAAGGACTTCCAGTATTTGCCCATGAAAAAAAATACCTGCAGAAATCAGTTATCTTAGGCTGCTACTCCCAGCACTTACAGTTTGAGGTTTATTATCTTTTAGGTTGTTTCAGCAAATGCTACCAGCTTTTTGTCCTTCTCAGTATGTGTTCCAACAGTCCTCTGTGTTTTTAGGGCATTACTGAAGGTTCTGTATGGTTTCATGTTGTCAGAGCATGAATTTATTACAGATAGTGGCAGGAAAGGCTAGGTATATATCCAAAATAATGACATTCTGTAGATATCAGCAATACAAGGTCACAGCTTACTCAGCTCCTCAGTGTCTGAACTAAGACCCCTGCATCTTTGTCAGGATTTGTGCACTGGAAACAGAAGATATTCTAGTCAACACATTCACAGAATAAATGAGTATGAGTCCACTCACAGTGGTACTTAGGTAATATGGAAACCTTAGTTTCTGGAAGCCTGTTATTTTCATGTGCATGACCGGTGCTGTTAAATCAGTGGAGAAAGAACTTTCTTAGTCATACTGGTGGCAGAATAATAACCATACTTATTCAGACCAAAGATGCAACCTAACACAGTGTAACTGAACCCTCAAAGGTTGATATTCCAACCCTTAACTGCTTAGTTAAGGAACAGTAGAAATTTGGAATAGGCAGTTTCCTGAAAGAAATCTTGTGGAAGACATAAGTGCTATGCTTCTTACTCACCCTCTTAAACAAAGGGTACCTGGAAAAAAGAAAAAAAAATAACAAAGGAAAGGGAGTGGTGTTCTGCACAGTCAGTAGGCTGAGCTGGCTTACCATCCAGGCAGAGGAGCCCTTCTTACCAAAGAGGTTGAAGGGTGGCTACTGGTAGAATATTCTCCTTTAGAGACAGTGCACAGTTAGACTGCAGGCTTAAATAGCTTCTGGAAAGCACACAGAAAAGATACTTGAAAGTAACTTCAGGATGATAGATTCCACTCTAGGAAGCAGGCACTTGTCTGCTCATATAGACAGAAAGTCATAATAGTGCAGGAGGCACTAAAAGAGAGACTGCAACTAACTTTCAAGAGATGTACCTCTGATTTATGAAAAGTCTAAATCCTATTTAAGGTTACTAAATGGTTACTAATGATAGCCTACTTCCAACTACAGTCAAATTTATTTTATCCAAAATAAGTGAAGTCACTGCTCAAATCATTCACCAGAATGAGAGTTATGGAGTGGAAGTTGAATAATCTGGTCTGAAATCAGGAGGGTTGGGTGTTGTCTGGGGAATCACTCTGTACACCTGAGATGGAGACACAAAAAGCATGGAGTGGGACAGGTCATGGAAGTCATTAAATAAAAAACAGGTTTGTGACGGCAAGGGCTAAAGAAGACAACAGCCCCTCCTGTTAACAAAAGCAACAATAGCATACAATGGTGTGTCTGTGTACACATGTGCATGAATGTTGCCTGGTAGGCCTGACACTGAGCATGGAAACTATCTCCTGTTGCCTGCTGTGCCCAGACAAAAAAGGGGTTTATGTATACAGTCTGAAAGGAGCAGAACTCAAATGAGCAAGATGCCTTCAGAAGAGTTGCTGAAGCTGTCTTCTGTTTTGCCCAGTGGGAATAACCTGTAAAATCAGAAAAATCAGATACAATTTTAGTATTAAATCAAATACTGTTTCCATTTAAGCCCCAGTCTACAGGGGCAGTAAAGAAAACATATGTATAGTTGCCTCTGGCAAACACACATAGTGAATTAATAAGATGCTAAGTTGTAAAAAGTATCAAAATTTAAACCTTTCAGATTTCCCCCATTATTAGGAAACAGGAACACACTTTAGCAGTTTTTCATAATACCTCTTACTTATACATTTGCTTACTATACTTTAGCCTTTTACTCTCTATTTTCAATTTATACACTGCACTACCAAAAAAAAAAAAAACCAAAACCACTCCACACCTTATTTATGCCTCAGAAAGACAAAACATCTGAAAAAAAAAGATTTAATTTTAGCAAAAAGTGTAACAGCTCTTTTAAAAATTGCAGTGTTGCTTTCCACTCCATTTCCTAACCTGTCTTAGGATATTGTGGAAGAGCCAATAGAAAGAACAAAAGGCAATGCTTGACATAATTAATTCATTAAAAAGAGAAAACTATATCTTGCTTTGTTAGTGGGAGCTGCAACAGCTTGTGGAGATCACTGGTATGTACATTTCAGCACTTGAAGAGAGAGAGAGAGAACAGATTCTGAAATCAATGCTGTTCTGTCTCCCATGTGAAGAGTCTGTAGTTCTGCTTTTTGACCCCATGTCAGGGTATGTCCATCCCCCAGGGACTATACCCCAACAGGGTATAGTCCATCCACAGGGGTGTTAGAAAAAATTGAAAACACCTCATTGTTGTAGCAATTAACCACTACAAGATTAAAGTATTAAAAAGAGCAAGCAACTTAGCATGTTCCCTCTGATGTCTGAACAAAAAATGAAAGACTACAGGAACAGCTTGCAGAAATCTAAAAATCTCAATTGTTCTTGGGGTGAGAGGTGAATTTCCCCATGCTTCAAAGAGAGATGCCCTGCAGGGATTATTTCTACAGTCTGACAAGAGATTTTACATCAGGATGAAACTGGCCCATGTCACAATCCTTTGATGAGAGTGTGGCAGTGCTTCTGACAAGAAAAGCTTTGCTGCCATAATTCAGACAGGCCATCAACAGACATTTCCTCTGGAGTAACTCAGTTTACTGAATTATTTAAAGTCTCTGTCATCCACAGGCTGAGACCTGCTACTTGTGGGTACAGCAGGGAACCTCACCTCCTGGCAGCTCTTAGAAGCTGACACCTAGTTCCACAGAAAGTTACAAAAATCCCTCTGAGCACCTAACATTTCTACCAAATTTGCGTATATGAAATTTCTCATGTTTCACTCATCATATATCCTGTAGAGAATTCCTTAATTTATATTAGAAAAACATGAGACATCTTGACAAACTGTTTATCAGCTGAAGAAAACTTGACTATTTTCAGCATTTTCTAGCCCAAAAAAGTACAATAGAATTCCTGAACTAAAGCTTGTGGACACTGGTTTTGTAGTTTATTATGCGTATTAGGAAAGTGTGGTAGCTTCATCATGATCCCAAAGACATCTTACACAAAGAAAGAACTCTGCCTTCAAGGAGTTACAGTAAGTCTGCAATAAAATGCTGGAGCTTTGAAGCTTAATTATGTCCTTATTATACAATCTAAAAATGAACTTTTAGTACACAGAGGTAGTACTTTAAATATTTGAGGACCTCTTTAATGGTCTATTTTACTAGCCCCCAGAGCAACCTGACACTTGCATACTTAACCACTGTATCTCTCTATAAAATTAGTAAATGGAAGTGTTCAAAATACATCTGTGTCCCACATGCTGCCCCTAGATTTTTGATGCTTGGGAAGAAGAGGCACACAAAAGGGCTCTCTAACATCAGTAATTATTTCCACTTGAACTCTAATACTGGTAGTCATGTGTTGGTATCATTGAAACCTTTTGTTGTTTCTTTAATGCATTCTCTACCAGCACAATTTGGATTTGTAATCACTCAGGTAAATGGGGATACAAATGAAAATGCTCAGAATACCTGTAGGAAGAATGTAATTAATTTTCTTTATTACTGTACATAAAATAAAGTATTAGGGAATAACGCAAAGTTAACTAAAACAATGCAGCATTATTTGTCTTAACTATATCCTTCTCTGTGACATACATTTATGGCGACTACTGCATTAGATGTGGACCAAATCCTTTGTAGTGGATTATTCCTGTTACAACACTGCTACAATAATCCATACAGGTATATTGCTAAATCAAATCAAATGTAACATTTTATGGTAAATAAAGCAAGTAGATAATAAAACTATTTTCCCCTGATCATGAATATGAATACATGTTATCTAGATCTGTGTCTCTAATATGGGCTTCCACAGGGTATTTCACAGTAAGGTGTAAAAGAAAAAAAAAAAACCCCATGTAGTAGACAGAACATAACTATGAAAAATCTTCCCTTGTGGATTTGTTTTATGCCACTCACTGAATTACACTCCAAATCCTAAGAATTTTTGATGCATTTCAAATGCAGACTTTTGTCTAGAGCTTTGGATTCTTTCCCATCATTTTCATTCTTATTTTTCCTACTCTGTATAAATGTTACTGAAGTCAATAGGATTTTATCTGTTTTATATGTTTTAAGATCAGCTTAGAGTTTACAATAACATTATTTCAACCATAAATTTAAGAAAAAATTGTGTTTAAATCATCAAGACTAATATTGTAACTCTACTGGTGACTGCACATCTCAGAAGATTCATTTGTTTCTTGGACTAAATGCTAAATGAATTTAATGTATTTCTCCAACCCCCTGGTAACGCAATATTGCACATTCATTTTTACTTCAAGGCTTTTAAATAAAAGTTGTAGGTTGTAACCCTATGGTCACACTTTCTTTGCTCTGCAGTCTGGTAGTTTCCCCTGACAGAATCCTCTTCCAGCAATAGTGTAGATTCATTTGCTTTTTAGAAATTAGAGGACTTGAAAAGGCTTGTGGAAGCAGCCAGGAAAGATGTGTAATCTCAGTATGGTATCCCTTGAATATCTGCAAAGAATCCTTTGCATGTTTCAGGCAGACTTCTAACTACTGCATCTAAAAAAATACAGGTATAGGACAGACTCAAATGCTACTTACCCAGCATAACACTGATTAAGCCACTGAGCTATTAAACCACACTGTAACTTCTCCAGCTTAAGATCTATATATAAGCCTTCTTTAGGACTGGGATATATATAAAATGGTTTTAGAAGTGCTCACTGAGGTCATTTTGGCTTTCCTATTCTGCACAAAATTTGGCTCCCCACAGGTAAATAAAAGACTTCAGTTTTTTCTGTAATTCACACCTGCAAATACACAATTTGTAAATTGCAGAAGGATGCAATTAAAGTGCAAAATTAATAAAGAAAATTGGTTCTGCAACTAGTTATAAAAGCATGGAAAATCAATCCCTTGATACATCAAGTAACAGATAATACAACTAGATTATAAGAATTATAAATAAAATTTATAAAATTATTTAAAAATATAGAATTTAAATAATTGTTAGTACAACTAAATGATAAAAACATAAAAAGGTGCATCACACCTGTATAAATATTTATGCATCATCATAAATTAAAACCATAGAGAGAGAGTAGAAATATGCTTTGGGTATGGAAAAATATTACATTATTATAGAAGAGCATCCTGCCAGCACACTTAGGTTATATATTTATTGTATAAATAAATAACACACTTTTTATGTGTTATATTTCATGAAAGAAATTCCAGCAGACAGCTAATATTCTGAATCCATTCACCAACTTTCTTCTGGACTACAGACACCTTCTGCAGTGGCTACTGTCACTGCCTCCAGTGAGTACAAAGAATGCTGATTGTCTTGGGTGATGTTGGAGCACCAGCAAAGCCAGCCTGAGATGAGCCAGCCATCACTCCATTCCCTCCAATCTCTTCCCATTGCTGGTTCACCTCCTCCACACTGGAGCTGGTACAGGTGTTTCTGTCACTGCTAGAGGGAAACAATCTGGGAGCAAAGTGCAACCTCTCACAAACCAACCAACCAACCAACCTGGCAGTAGTACCAGCTCCAGGTATTCACACTCCTCCTGTCATAGGCCTTTGGTTTTTCCTCCTGTGTTTCTGGTAGCTTTCCGCGGACCAGTCAAACCATCAGTGATTGATACAACTTAGAAAAGTTATGGGCGCTCTTCTCTTTCTTAATCAGACAATCTGAGTGATGTTGCTTGCTCTGGAGGTGTTCCTACACCCTCATGCTGGCAGGAGGGATGAAATGAAGCCAGGGTTACAAGAAATAATAAGGCTGTCAGTTGTCTCAACTAGCGTTGCCCCTGAGAAGAGAACATGGGGTACTGAACCCTGTGAGTAAAAATGAAGTAAAAATCCATGTGCAACTGATGAAATTAATTAATTCCAGTACCAAGCTGCCTCATTCTCGCATATGCTGGCTCCTACTGTGCATTTCCAAGTCAAAGTAATCTGCTAATTGAGATACAACAATCAAACAGGAAAAATATGGAAGATGATGTCAAGAATATCAAGCCACAGTCAATCAAGAGAATTTAAATGCAATGTCTTTGAAATTAGTATTTTCTGACAAGGAGCTAGTGATCTGTCTGGGCTGGTGTGTGAATTTGTAACACTGGGGTTGCTGCACTTGCCATAAACTTCATCCATATAAGGATTTGACAAAAACTCCTTTAAATAAAGCACTGCAGCCACCTAGCCTTGAAAATATGCAAGTGTTCAGGAACACTCTGATCACAGACTAGAATTAAGCAAAATCCTTCAATGTAGATCTTTCTGTAGATATTTCATAAGCCAGTAAAAGACGGATCAGTTGAAACCAATAACAGAGAAATAATCTCAATTAAGTAACAGTACAACCGAAAAAATCACTGAAAGGCAAAAGTCCATCTCTCTTGAGTTCATCTTTACAAAGTTGCAGGACAGTCACTTTTACTTGGCTCATAATCAATTCTTGCTAATGCTATGTTCTCTGGTTCTGCCTAACACTGATGAGATAAACAAAAGGATCAATGCTTTCATTGTCTTTACTGGTAAACCAGTAATCAGGATAGAGGACTCAATTCTCTGAATCCTAATGTTACATGAATTTGCTCAAGTATCTATTTAGACTGACATAAATTATGAACAAACAACAACAGAAGGACGAGAACAGGAAAACAGTTTCGGTGGTAGAATATGTGGACAGAATCAAATATAAACATGTGCTGCTGCTATATAAGGGCATTCTTCTTTTTCCTCTGTGGTTGACTGCTGCGCCTTTTCCAGACCAAAAAACACAAAGCAAACCTCACCTGCCTCCTCTCCAAAATTCTCCAGCTGGGCACCTATTACCAAAATAAGACTCTTATTTCACTGAGATTACCTGCCCATCTGGACCCATATTATGATTTCTGATCTTCTGAGTAGAAAAGACAGCAAAGAAACTTTAGTAGTAACACACACTAACACAAGTTAACAACAAATATTCCTATTCTCCCTTCTATAAAGGGAAATTTCCATAAGTTAATCAGACTTTTGATGCTAGTTAAATATAAAAATTAATTTCTCATTTTCCACTCAGCTACAGAACTAGCTGAGACAGAAAAAAATACACACAACATATAATAAAAACTGAGATGGAAAACCAAAGAGATTCAAAGAACAGTCACAAATGTACTTTTTACTTTCCAGGTAAACAGTAGCTTTAGAAATTTCTCTTAAGAGGTATGGAAGGACTACCAGGAGATTTAGTGTGGCAGCCTATAGCACACATATATCATGAGTTACAGTACTTTTCTCTGATGTTTTTGGTGCTGTCCAGTGTTGAGAACAGGTGTACATGAATCCAGCTGGATAGTCCGTGTTCTTCTCATGGGCTGTTTTGTTATTTTTGAATTCTGTGGAAAAATTCAGACTCCTCATTCAGGAAAAATGCATCTCATTTGAAACTCTATCTAAGCTGAGTACACATACATTAATTTTTTAACCATCCTACTTGCAGATGCTTTGTATGGAAAAAAATTCCAACCTCTTGATTACTGACACTTATTATCAACATGGTCACATTGGAAAAAATACCAAATTATATAAAAAAATTGTTTTCCATCTCAGCTCTTCTGCTTACTACAGTCTAAGAAAGATTCTTCAGAATAAAAATCTTGAACTTTTGATGCATCTTTATACATGAAAAGAACAGCCTTGTGCCATCCTCAGTGGTAAGAAGTGACAGGCAGAGAATGACATCACTCTTTATTTTTAACTGACTGCCTTCTGGTGAATTTCTTTTGCTGTCAGTACATATTACAGCAGTGTTAATCCCATTCAGGCTTTACGAAGACAGAAGCCCTGTGCTGAGCTTGAGCCCACAAGCTGGGAGATTTTGAAGGAGAAACTTTCTTTCCAAATTTGGTACAATAGCTGATGCACAGACAGATCAGTAATAATGGGTCTCAGAGAAACACTAAAGTACCTCTGAAAGGTCTAGAACCACCAAAGGCATCCATGTGGATTTTTCCATTATAGCCACACCACATTTACAAAAGTATCAAATCCTGAACTCAAGAACACAGGTTTAGTCAGCAAGTAATTGACAATAGATATTTAATTAAACTTGTCACCAGTCTGACTTCAGCAGATTCTAACAGCTTCCTATTATCCCTCTATCACTTGTCTCCTTAATTCATTTGCATGCAATGTCTAAAATAAGACAGGGTTAGGAAAGTTGTTACCAGAGAACAAAACCATGTTTCTATCCTCCTACAGACTGTGAGAGTCTTTACAATAAACAGGTGGAGAAACTGCACCTTCCTGATTCCCAAAGAGAGCAGAAATCCAGCATACACCACAATTATGCTGCCCTGTCTCCACTGCCTTTCTATTTGGATTCTCTCTAAGGAAAACACAGCCATTCATTAATCCAGCATTAAGGACACTATAGCGTTGACAACTATCACATCATAATTATTACTACTAAATAATAAATAATGCTACTAGTAGAAGACCAAGTTCTGAAACCCCAGGTTTTATATGCCCACAATGATAACAAAAACTAGACAGATGCAAGGGCAGAAAAAAAGAGTTTCGCACAAAANCAAAAAAAAACCCAAAAAAAGGTCAGGTCTTTTCTGTGTCTATCATTAACACTCCCACTGCAGATCACTTCATTCAGGCAACTACTACCATCAACTAACTCGTGGCCCAGAGGGCACTAAGAGTCTGCAAACAGCACAAACACAATTGAAAACCATAAGGAAATTACTTATTGGCTAATTAATGCAGCAGCTGGAATGAACGAGTCATTAATCTCTGTTGGTAAGACACCTTATCAGTCGTGGCTGAATAAAGTAGTTGACCATCAGGCTTTATTGCTTTTTGCATCAGGCCAGTAGCTCTTGCTCTTTCTGCCTTCCTTTCTCCGAGGATTCTGTATCTTTTCACACTTCACTTCTTGAATCTATGAACTGCTGATTCCATCTCAACAATTTTGATTCTCTCAAATCAAATTCTGACAAATTTACATTTCTTTTCATGCACGGCTCAAGGCCTTCTCAACATTTTCTCAGAAGTAATTTTCGCAATTTTTGGACAGTCAGAAGAAAGGTTATTTGTTTGAGCTGAAAAAAAGAGGGTCTGCATCCTCTTTTTTGTGTAGGCTACCCGAGCCTCTCCCCGCCGATAAAGAAGCAGCGACAGTCCCGACATGACGTGCCCGGGTGCTCAAGCACCAGCCGCCACGGCTGGAAAGGAAACTCGAAACGCTGGGGCAGCCCGCGGCTTTGAGAGCATTCCTGACGGGACCCGCCCGGCCCGGCGTTTGGAAAAACCACGGCAGGGCCGGCAGCGCCTAGGGCAAGGACAAAACACCGCCGGGGCACCGTGGAGTGAAAAGCGAAACATCTTGTCTGTATTCTCGTTCGCTCGTTTGTTTGTTTGTTTGTTTGCCGGCAGCACTCCGTTCGTTTTCTTCCGGTGCATCGGCCGGCGCGGCGCACCCCACTGCCCGGCGTGCCCCGCGCGCAGGCGCGGCCGGCGGTGGCGATGGGCGGGAGGGTGACCCGCGTGTTCCGGAATTTTAACGTGGAG
>VXBU01003137.1:27323-49338 GCA_013400315.1 Bombycilla garrulus | reverse complement strand
AAAAATAAAATAAAAATAAAAATAAAAATAAAAATAAAAATAAAAATAAAAATAAAAATAAAAATAAAATTCTTATTATTTCCCCTGGTCCCCCATATAATTTTAGAGAAAAAAATGAAGATTTTTATCTCCCACCACCCCAGTTTATGAGCCAAATTCTGCTGCTAGAAATGAGAATTTAGGATTTAAACTCTCCTGCTTTTCCATCTGAATGCTCGGATCAGCTCCCAACCCTCCAAATCCCATCCTGGGCAGCTGCTCTCCCCCAAATTCCACGTTTAACTTCCAGCACAGCAATTATTCCCGCCCTGCTCCAGCAAATCTCCAGAGCAGGTGCTCAGATCCTGAAGAAGTTGAATCCCTGCCTGGATCCGGCCCAAATCTCCATAATAGGGGAAAAAATTTGGCTTCCAGGCTGGAAATTGCAGATTCCAGGCACAAACGAATCGCCGCTCCTTGATTCCCAATGAATCATTCCAAACATTTCTCCATCTGCTTTTATTCCAGTTTTTTTTGTTCCTTTTGTTCCTCCTGCACATCCATCTGCCGCTCCGTGGGGAAGCAGGGCTGGAGCTCGGCCGCTAAACACAAACTAAACACAAACTTCTCTTTTCCAAACGTCTCCAAACTTCTGGAAACGCGAGATTCTGTTTCTCCAGGAAAAGCTTTTCCTCTGGAACAGGCAGGGAATTCATCTCCTCTCTGGATTTTCCCAAAGGAGGAAGAGCTGCAGCCTTGGGATTTATCCCGAGCAGAGAGGTTTCATTCCCAATCCAGCAGGAAATTCCCATTTTAAGGAGAAAAGCTGGATGTACCCCAAAAAGATCCTTTAAACTTCAGCACGAACCTGCCAGAGCCACAGTTCTGCTGGGAAATTTGGGATCTGGAAAGCGCCTGGAGAATTGGGCGATTCCCTCTTTCCGATTCATTTCGGGATCATGGAATGGTTTGGGTTGGGATGGAATTTAATTCCAACCCAATCCATGGGCAGGGACACTTCCCACTCTTCCCTGGGCGTTAATTCAGGAATCCCTGGAATTCTTGGGCTTCCCCTGAGGCTCTCAGCACCAGCCAGGACGGTTCAGCCTTTCCCAAAAATAACGTCTGGAGGGAGAAAAGAGCGGGATCCTGGCGGGAAAATGAAGATTTCGGGAATAAATCTCTTCCTCACACGGAGCGGGGCTTGGCACAACCTCCAAGGTCCTTTTCGATCCCAAAGAGCTGCATTTTAATGGAGAAATCCATTCCAGGGGAATTTTTTGCCATTTTCCCAAAAAGCTGAGTCACGAGGCAGCTAAAATCATGGAATCTTGGAATGTTTGAGGCTGGAAAAGCCCTCTGGGATTACAGAGTCCCAGGTAAAAAAAAGATCAAATTTGAAGAGAATTCCTCATTTTCTCAGCTATAAAAATCCTGGAATCCCAGAATGATTTGGGTTGGAAGGGATCTTCAGCCATCTCATTCCAAACCTGTGCCGGGAACGTTCCAAAGTCACGCCTGATCATCCTCACGGATGCAGCGACCCTGCAGGAGCTCAGGAAAACTGACTCCAGATCCGAGCAGCAACATCCCGGGTTTGGGAGTGAAATCAGATGGATCAGGATTCCCCAGCTGAGGATATCGATGGAATTCCTTGTCCCAGGGCTTTGGATGAGCGAGGAAAAGCTGGAGCAGCTCCTCCAGATGTGGGAGGAGATTGGCTGTGCCTCCCACATCTGGAATGGAGTCCATGGAATGAGGATTAAGTGGGAAAATTGGGAGGATAAATGAAGTCACTGCGGCCATGACGGGGAAATATGGAAATGAAATGATTAAAAAGGGGGAATGTTCAAATGGATGGGACGTAAAAAAGCCGGCAATTCGTGGAAGAATGAAGGAAATGTTTTATATCCTGTCGCCATCTACTGGACCTGAGCTGCAGCAGGAGGATCATGGAATCACAATTCCGGGATGGGTTGGGTTGGGAGGATCATAGGGATCACCCAGTGCCACCCCTGGATGGGCAGGGACACCTCCCACTGTCCCAGGGACACCTCCCACTGTCCCAGGGTGTCCAACCCCAGTGTCCAGCCTGGCCTTGGCCACTGCCAGGGATCCAGGGGCAGCCACAGCTGCTCTGGCAATTCCAGCCCAGCCAGGAATTCCCAATTCCCAACATCCTACCCAAATCTGCTTCCATTCCCCTCATCCTGTTCACGCTCTTGTTAACAGCTCATCCCAGAGCAGAGGATTCCACGGGATTTACAGAATCCGCATTTACAGGATTTTCCCCATTTTCCCACCCTACATCCAATTCACTTTCCAAAATGAAACCTGGGATCGCTCATAATTCCAGAGTACTTTTGTGCCCAAGGTAAAAAGAGATGAAATTTGAAGAGAATTCCTCATTTTCTCAGCTATAACAATCCTGGAATCCCAGAACAATCGTTAGCCCAGGATTCCAGAATGTCCAGGGATCCAGGGGCAGCCACAGCTGCTCTGGGAATTCCATCCCAGCCCCTCCCCACCCTCCCAGCCAGGAATTCCTAAATCCCAAAATCCCCAAATCCCCTCCATTATATCCAAATGACAGGGGTTTTCCCATTTTCCAGGGTGTGGGTCGGCTCTGCAATGGAATTTCCTGCACCCCACCCACATTCCCTCACTTCCAGAGGCCTGGGTTTTGTGGGAATGCTTTGATGCCCTCAGGGGTGAGGGATACACCTGGAAGGGTCAGGATGGGAGCTGGATGCTGATTCTGGGATCGCTTTTGCTGCAGGAGCAGCAGCAGCTGGAGGTCAGACAAATTCCTCCCTCTATTCCTGGTGACCCCGCTTTCCCTAAGCAATATTGCCATTAAATTAACAGAAATATTCCCGATTTTTTTGGGAGTTTGAGGTACAAAATTCGCTTGGTGGGATCCGTCCCCGCGGGCTGAGTTTGGAGCAGCCGATCCCTGAGGAAAAGCGCTTCTTAATGAGAGGGGGAAACGTGGGAACTACAAATATCCCACAAAGCCTGGATTCAATTCCCTGCCAGAAGTTTCTCCTTCAAGCTCTGCCCGAAACGCTGACCCGCCTCTTGTGATGTGTTCGGAGCTCGTTAAATGTTTGGAAATCTTTCCCTGCGGGGGTTTTGGGGTCAGGGCCGCGGCTGTGGCCCCGTAATAACTCTGCTGACATCGGGGTGGGGAGGATGAGAGGGACACACGGGACAATCCTCAGATGTCCCTTCTGCAGGTCACCTAAACCCTGACCCTGCCATCACAGCCAGCCCCGCATCCATCCCCAGCCGGCTCGGGAAGAGAAATAAACCCAGCAGAAAAGGGATTTCCGTCATTAAATATCAGATGAGGTCTCGTTTCCGAGCCCCAAAAGGCCCGAGGAGCAGATTTATTTTGTGACCTGAAAGCAAAAAATGTGATTGAGGAAGAGAATTGGAAAAGGCGAAGTCACAGCGCCAGATATTCATCCAAAATTAAGGTTGGGGAGGTGAGAAGCAGCTTTGCTTTTGGTTTTTAATGTCAGCAGAAGCTGGATCCAGGGTTATCCCCTAATCCTCTAAATTATGCTGCGTAACAGGGAGAGGGAAGGAAGCAGAGCATTCCCATTTTCCTGGGAAAGGTTTTCCCACCCACCCCTCTGCCTGTAGGACTCATTTGAAACGAGAGGCTCAGCCCTGATTGCGTCCCATGAACCACCCAGATGATGCCTTCAATTTTAGCTTTTCTATTTTTCATTCTCTGTGCTGGTTCAGTGTGCAGTTCTGGGTTCATATTCAGGGTTGCTGAGCTCTCTGCACAGAGCAGGGACACAAAACAATTCCTTTCCAGCTGGGAACAAGGACAAATTGGAGGCCCAAGAGTGGAAACAGCAGTGAAGGAAGAGAGGGAACAAGGAGGATGGAGCTTCATCAGCTGGAGCTGGAATTGGACAATGAACTCCAATGTGCTGATGGACCCAAACCTATCAAAGTGTGAGGCCTGGTGCCCAGGATCCATTTTGTGCCCATTTGTGGGTGTGAAATATTTATTATTTATATATTTATATAATATATACATAAAGAACTGTGAGGCCTCATGACCAGGCAGCCATTTTGTGCCCATTTGTGGGTGTATAATATTTATTATTTCTATATTTATACGTATATAATATATACATCTAAAAGTGTGAGCCCTCATGACCGGCGGCCATTTTGTGCCCATTTGTGGGTTTGACTTGGGTGCAGCCCCAAGGGGTTCCTGCACTGCCCAGGCTGGATCCTTTCAATAAATCCCTTTTATCCTTTTATTCTCCCCAGTCTCTGTTTCCAGCTCAGCCTTTCCAGGAAACGTCAGAGTCTGAGCTGGAAACTGAACTTGTGCTAAAGTCCTTTTATTCTTGTATAAATTCACTTTTATGCCCTGAAATCTCTGTTTTTGTAAACAAAACCAGGCCTACACCTCTGGTGCTGTTCATGCTTGTGTTAGTAGTTTATTCCAGAGCAGAGGATTCCACAGGATTTACAGAATCCGCATTTACAGGATTTTCCCCATTTTCCCACCCTACATCCAATTCACTTTCCAAAATGAAACCTGGGATCGCTCATAATTCCAGAGTACTTTTGTGCCCAAGGTAAAAAGAGATGAAATTTGAAGAGAATTCCTCCTTTGCTCAGCTATAAAATTCCTGAAATCCCAGAAGGATCGTTAGCCCAGAATGGGATTTTAAGCAATCCCGGCCCTGACCTGAGTGAACTCATGGCCCTGCCTCGGCTCGAGCACAGAGAATGGGCATGGGAATGGGAATGGGAATGGGAACGGGAACGGGAACGGGAACGGGAACGGGAACGGGAACGGGAACGGGAACGGGAACGGGAACGGGAACGGGAACGGGAACGGGAACGGGAACGGGAACGGGAACGGGAACGGGAACGGGAACGGGAACGGGAACGGGAACGGGAACGGGAACGGGAACGGGAACGGGAACGGGAACGGGAACGGGAACGGGAACGGGAACGGGAACGGGAACGGGAACGGGAACGGGAACGGGAACGGGAACGGGAACGGGAACGGGAACGGGAACGGGAACGGGAAGGGATGGGATGGGATGGGATGGGATCCACGGGATGGGGATTGGAAAGGAAACAGGAACGGGAACAGGAATGGGGATGGGATGAGATCCACGGGATGGGATCTGTGGGATGGGATGGGACTGGATCCATGAGATAGGATGAGATGGGATGGGATGGGAATGGGAACTGGAACAGAAATGGGACGGGATGGAACGGGATGGGAATGGGAATGGGTTGGAAAGAGGAATTTGATGGGCTGGGAATGCGAATGGGGCGGGATGGGAATGGAATGGGAATGAGATGGGAATGAGATGGATGCTGCCAACCCCACACCTATGGCCCAGGGAACGGAGGATTTCTTTTTCTCCCCTCATTTATTATTTGGGGGTTTATTTAATCTGCTGTGGGTGTGGAATTTTTTAACTCAGAGCCCACTTTCTGGCTGGTTACTCCTTAACATTCCCTCTCTTCCTTCCCCCCCTCCAACCTGGAATGTTGGAGCGCTCTGCACTGCACTGCAGCAAGAAAACATCAAATATTTAACAGTTTCAGGTGTTCCTCCCCCCTTTTCAGGCAGGAAAAGATGTTTTGTCACTTGGAAAGTGCCAGAGTTGTGACAAGTCCTTCCTGCTCCTCATGTCAAGGGAGCAAATAGTATTATTAATTTAATAATTCTCTGAGGGTAGAAGTTTTAAATANCCCCACCAGGCTGGCATTTAACCCCCAAAAAAAAAAAAAAAAAAAAAACAAAACAAAGAGGGAAAACTGCAGATAAAAAGCAGATTCAACAAAATCAAATCCCGGTGTCAGCAGAATATCCCTGGAAAAGCCAGGTTGCAGCAGGAGAAAGTGGAAATGTCCCTGCCCGTGGTGGGGTGGAACGAGAGGATCTTTAGGATCCCTTGTAACCCAAATGTTCTGTAATTCTATGGCAAACCAGTGTTAAATTTTCGTTTAATTCACAGCCCAAATCGGCCTCATTCCCTTGGTTTGATTCTCAATACTGCCATGACCTTTCCGGACAAATTGGAAGAAAAATGGGAAAAAACCAAAAGGTCAACATAATTTGAGAAGGCCTCACAAAACACAGAGGGCCTGGCAGGATTGCTCTCCTTTGCCATAGATCTTAATTCCCGATTGTTTATCTGGGGTTGGTTTGAGACTCTGTCCTTTCTGGGAAGGAGGGAAAGGTTTGTTTTGGGGAACAAAGCTGAAATCCAGGGAATATTCAGAGAATTTCACCCCCCTGCAGGTTCTGGGGTGCAGGTTTATGGTGGGGACATTTAAATGCGTGAGGGGTGGTGGAAATGAAAAAGGAACTTTGGAACTGGAAGCAGAACCATATGGGAGATAAAACATAACTGGATTTGAGATCTGGCACCAGACTGGGGGGGAAAAAAAACTGGGTGACACTTCAAACCACATAAGAAAAAAAAAATCTGTGGTGTTATTTCTAATTACAGAACAGTCCCTTTGCCTGGGGTTTGGTACAGTACAAAAATAACAGCACAAATCTTTAGCCTTAATCGTTAAAAGCACGAGAACACCTGGAATTTACCAGTGTACAGCTGGTATTTCCTGGGATTTACCAGCATACAACTGGAATTTACTGGGATTTCCTGGTATACATCTGGTATTTCCCAGGATTTATCAGAATACAACTGGAATTTACTGGGGTTTACCATTCACAGATGGTATTTCCTGGGATTTTCCAGTATACAACTGGAATTTACCAGTATACAACTGTTATTTCCTGGGATTTACCAGTTTACAGCTGGTATTTCCCGGGATTTCCCAGAATATATCTGGTATTTACTGGGATTTATGGTTTACAGATGGTATCTCCTGGGATTCCCCGGTGCAAATCCCTTGGCATTTGTACAACTCCCAGTTTCTTTCTGTCCCATGAACTCACTCCTTCTGTGATGGATTGTGGAATCCCACACTGGTTTGGGTTGGAAGGACCTTAAAGATGATTTTTTCACCCCATTCCATGGCAGGGACACCTTTCCCTATCCCAGGCTGCTCCAGCCCTGTGTCCCATCTGGCTTTGGACATTCCAGGGATCCAGGAGCACCCCCAGCTGCTCTGGGAATCCCATCCCAGCTCCTCCCCGCCCTCCCAGACAGGAATTCCTTCCCAAAATCCCATTTAAATCTCCCCTCCCTCATCTCAAAGCCATTCCCCGTGTCCCGTCACCGCATCCCTTATCCCAAATCCCTCCCCAGCTCTCCTGGATTTATTCCACCCCTCAGCTTCTCCCTTCCAGCCTCCGCGCCCGAGTTCAGCATCTCAAGGACTCGGAGCGTTTGAGCGAAGTCTTGTCCCAGCCAGATACACGCGGCTCGGTTTCCCGAACACGGGCAGAGATAAGATCCGGGCTGATTTCGGGTTGTGTATTTAGGGATTAGCTGCCGCGTGCGGATCCTTCAATTCTCTCCCCGTTATGGCAGAGCAAGATAAGGAGCGGATTTTGCACCTCTGCTAATTTCTCTGCCCGTGCAAACAGAGATAACCTTTCTTCTCTTATCAGCTATCAGCCGCTCTATCGCGTAATTGCTGCTCTCTCAATTAACATGTGCCGCGGGAAAGGGAAACGGGGATCGCAGACCTGAGGAGAAAGGGAAAAGGGAATTTCTGAGAGCGTGCAGCGAGGAGAAGAGCGATTTAAAAGTGGAGAATGCAGCCACCGTGGCAGGGAGTGCTCTGTTGGATCTGTGGCTCGCGCGGGATTTTTATTACAGTGGAAAGAAAACGGATCCAGAAATCCTGGTTTTGATCCTGGTTTAGCTGTGCTGGGATTGGATGTGCTTAGGGGAGCAGGAGGGATTGGGAAGGGCCGGTGGAACGGTCGGAAGATGGGTTTGGATTTGGCTGAAGGAAAAAGCTGGGAAAGTTTGGAGAGGCCAGTCCTGAAAATAGGAAGGTTGAGAAGGTTGGGGACTGGGATGGACCAATGGGAGATGGTTTGGGATTTGTCTGAAGGGAAGTTGGGATGGGTTGGAGAGGCTGATCCTGGAATCTGAAAGGTTAAGAAGGTCAGGGAATGGGAAGAGCCAATGGAAGGATCTGAAAATTAGTTTAGAAGTGGTCTGAAGGAAAGCTGGGAAAGTTTGGAAAGGCTGATCCTGGAATCTGAAAGGTCAGGAAGGTTGGGGATTAGAAAGGACCCAGGGAAGGGTCTGAAGGAAATTTGGGATGCTCTGAAGAAGCAAATGCTGGAAATAGGAAGGTTAAGAAGACTGGGGACCAGAAAGAGCAAATGGAAGGGTCTGAAGGTGAGTTTGGATGTTGTCTGAAGGGAAATTGGGACATTTTGGAGAGGCCAGTCCTGGAAACAGGAGGGTTAAGAGGGATGACACTCCAGCAGCTTGTTAGGTGACAATAATGACATCCCCACCCCTGCAAAGGGGACTTTGGGGTATAAAAGCTTCCACAGCACAGCAGTGAACGAGATGAGATCCCAACAGGAGAGCCTGTGAGGAATCCTGGGTGCTGGGATGGGATTCAATCCTCTTCAAAGGGATTGAAAACGTGTTCTGGCCACGGCAGGAGTGGGTGGATGGCTGAGCCTTGTCACCGGGCTGGCCAGGGAGCAGCGGCCAGGGAAGCTGTCCCAGAGGGAAGCTGTCACCAGGAGAAACTGTCACCTGTGAAGGAAAACTTATTGCAGCAGAGGTGCAGAGCCAGGAGCCACGGGGGCCGGAGCGCAGGGATAAAAGAGCTGCGGAAAAGGGGGGTTGTAAAATAATCTGGAAAATTTATAGACTTGCACAGAATTCCAGCATGGATCAGGCTGGATGGGACCCCAGAGGGTCCCTGGTGCTCCAGCAGGGCCATCCCAGAGCTCAGGGCACGGGGTTGTGTCCGTGTGGCTCTGCGATGTCCCCAGGAGGAGACTCCAGCCCCTCCCTGGGCTCTGCTCGGGGCTGGCACTGCCCAGGGCAGGAGTTCTGCCTCCTGTGCCGGGAATTCCTGGCATCTGTCCCTGCCCGGGGCTCTGGGGCCGCTGCTGGGGCTGGGACAGAGCCTGGGACAGAGCCTGGGACAGAGCCTGGGACAGAGCCTGGGACAGAGCCTGGGGCTGGGACAGAGCCTGGGATGGAGCCTGGGACTGGGACAGAGCCTGGGACAGAGCCTGGGGCTGGGACAGAGCCTCCCTGCACACAGGGACAGACTGGGACAAACAGGGATGGACAGGGACACTCAGGGACAACCAGGGACAGACTGGGATGGACTGGGTCACACAGGGACACCCAGGGACACTCAGGGACACCCAGGGACACCAGGGGACACCCAGGGCCCTCAGCCCCTCCCAGCGGGTTCTCCTCCCCAGGCCGAGCAGCCCCAGCTCCCTCAGCCTCTCCTGGCACGGAGCTGCTCCAGCCCTTCCATCAGTGAAGGATTTCGATCGTGAGGAGGGCACTGAGGGAAGCCTGGGATGAAACACCCGGTCTGGAACATGGATACCCTGTGGATGAGAGCAGGATGATAAAGAACAGGCCCCACTCAGCCTTGGCACCCATCCTGTGCGTTCCTGATCCATGGATGCTCCACATTCCCGGCCCGGGAGCTCCACGGTACCTGAGGGACGTGACATTGTGTGGGGACAGTGGGTGACACCGGGCTGCCTGACGGGGAATGCTGACGATCCCAAAAGACGGATTGCTGTGTGCACTGAACGAGGAGCAGTTCCAGGGATGCAGCAGGCAGATGGATTTAGGTTTGGATCTGCAGCGACGACATGAAGTGTCATTACGTCCTCGCTTGTCATTTTTCCAGGCATTTGGCAGCTGAGGGATGCAGGGCAGCTGGAAAAACACCTGGGCTGTGCGGTGCAGGAAGAGCAGGCTGGATGCAAATGTTCCATAATTCCTCACGGATGAGAAATGGTGGCTCTGGGGTGAGAGGATAATTGTGCAGAGGCACATCTCCCGGCTTGGATCACGGAGCAAAAGGGAAAAATCCTCCTCCACAATCACAAGGAATTTTAATCACTGACATTTGAATCCCTGCCCGGGGAGGTTTGGGGTGCCCATCCCTGGAGGCGTGCCAGGAATTGCTGGAGGTGGCACTCGGTGCTCTGGGCTGGGGACAAGGTGGGGACTCGGTGGCCTGGGAGCTCCTTTCCAAGCTCAGTAATTCTGGGATAACAGGCTGGGAATCCGCAGGGCAGACAGGGCTGTGAAACCTCCCCAAATATCGGAGCTGTTGGGTTCATTAACTCCGGCTGGTGCCTCCACATCCACATGGAAGCACCTTCGGCTGCTCCCTGCAAAGACAAGGAAAAACTCCTTTTCCTCAGGAATAACTCCCAGCCTTCCTCTCGCCCTGCCCAACAACCCCGAATCTTGCGGCCGACCCCGTTCCTGGCAGCACAAATCCTTTTCAAACCAGGCTGTGCACGAACTCGTTCCCAGAGCCGCGGGTCCCGGAACACTCCGGAGCAGGTATTCCTGGAGAGGAGTTTGCAAAAGCTCCAGCTTCCCTAATTTATTCCCAACTCCCGGCCTGCCGAGGTAACAAAAGCTGGCACGGAAGGCACAACAACAGTTGCTAAATGACAAGATGGAGCGGCCCACACGGAGCGCGCAGGGAGAAGCACAGATGGCGGGGAAGGGCTTGCAGGAGGCAGCGGGAACGCGCTCGGAATGCAAATCCCATCCAAACGTTCCGGGAAATGATTTGTCCAGGAGCAAAAAAAAAAAAAGAAAGAAAAGAAAAAAGGCAGTTTGGTTTGGTTTTAGAGCTCTGGAAGTGTTTTATGCTCCCTCACCTCACGTGCTGAGTGCGAAACTGGGAGAGGTCATGGTGTACTGAGGGGTGGGAATGAAAAAAGGGTTTGGGAATAAATCCTTGTTGTAACCTGGGAGATAATGGTGATTTTTCCGGAGGAAAAGCCAGGTGGAATAAATTGGGGTTTTTTTCACATTTCTTGGAAAACCAGGAACTGTTTGGTGCTTCATGAACACAAACACTGCTGTGATTCTGCCATGGGATTTATGGAGGAAGGGAGGAAGGGAGGAAGGGAGGAAGGGAGGAAGGGAGGAAGGGAGGAAGGAAGGAAGGAAGGAAGGAAGGAGGAGAAAAGGAGGCTGAGGATAAAATTTCTCCCTCTCCACATTCCCTGTGCAGCCAGGCGGTACTGGGCTCTGCTCCCAAGGAACAAGGATGAGAGGAAATGGTGAAATATTTGGGAATCAGGAAGTCTCTGTTCCTTAAAAACACACAAAAGATTGTAAAAACTCACCAAACTAAACCCCTATATTCTCCTAAATTAATTTACCCTATATAACGGGCATTATTGAACAACCAATTGATGATTTTTCCTTTATTTTATTCTGGACCAAACTCTAAAAATTTTAGTCACATCTAAAATTAATTTTCACCTCCGAGATTTTTTTTAAAGTTACAAATAACTCATTGAAAGAGACTGAAAATCCCACTTGGACTGAAATTTTCTATCTCCTCAATGAAAAATGAAAAATGAAACTTTATTGATAAAAGCATTTCATTTGGAAAGAACATTTGGAAAGCATAAAAGAGAAAATTACGAGACTTTCATAAGCGTGGACATTTTAGTTGGTTTTCAGTTTTTGCAATTTTTCTTGAGGGATTTTATTGTCAAATTCAAAAGTGCTTTCTGAATTGCCTTTCCTGGCTCGGAAGAAGCTTTTTAAAAAAAAAAAAAAAGAAAAAAAGAAAAAAAAGGAATATAATTGATAACAAACCCCCATTTTCCTTGTTTCCAGGTGAACCTCACAAATGAATTCCTGAAATTCTCTTTTTTTTTCCCCCCTTTCTGTGCCTTCCTTTAAAGGGAGCTAAAATTCCATTAAAGGGAGCTCATCAACCAGGTTAATTAATTAATTAGTCCCCCCTGAGCATCTTTTTCTCCAAGCTGAGCTCATTTCCCAGCTCCCTCAGCCTCTCCTGGTGCTCCAGACCCTTCCCAGCTCCGTTCCCTCCTCTGGAGCCGCTCCAGGCCTGCATTTCCTGTCTGAGACGCCACAAAGTCACATCCTTGGACATTTTCAACGTCATTCCCCAGGGAAGAGGCATCCACAGGTGTGAGAACGTCCACGATGGAAGGAAGGATCGGGAATGACGTTTGGAAGAGCTCCTTGCTGTGATTTGACATCCAGAGGCTTGGGCTGGGAATTCCCGGCTGGGAACGCGGCCTGAGGGCCTTGGTGGAAATATTTGGATTTTCATTTGTTGTGGATGTCGCAGAGAGCATCCAACAGAACCGAGGAGCTCCTGGATCCCTGGAATTGTCCAAGGCCAGGTTGGACACTGGGCTTGGAGCCGCCTGGGACGGTGGGAGGTGTTCCAGGATGGGATTTAAGGCCCTTCCAGCCCAAACCATTCCAGGATTCTTTTCTCATCCACAAAGGTGCCTGTTTTAGAAGCTGTGTTGGCTCCAACTCAATTAAAAACCTGAATTCCACTTGAAAACTCCACTCCAGAATTGAAATCCGGATTTTTTTTTTTCCCTCAGAAACTGCGACCGGGCCTCAGGTGCTTTAAGAAGATCCCTGCAGAGCTCCCGCTCATCTCAGCGTGCGTTTGGCAGCTCCGCAGGAGCGGTGACCTCCTCCTTGTCCGGGGATATAAATAGAGCTCCTCCCGCACGGGGTGAATGCTAAATATTTACCTTCCCCAAATAGCGGCTCCAGGAAAGGGAACGTCCAAACTGCTCCGTGTGAGTGTGACTGATTGAGGGGTGGCAAATCCAGGATCCCGGGAATGCTGCCAGGGAAAAGGCGTGAATCCCAATCTCCGCACTTACAGTGGGAGAGGGAACACGTTGGGTATAATGGATTCCAGCCGGGTTTTATGGACGGTGGCAGCTCTGTCACTGAGCCCCTGATGGGGACCGGAGAAATAATTGATAAATCTGAGGGGTGAATTTATTCATTCTGGCTCCGGGTTTGCGTATTTTTATTCTGGGATAATGAAGAGTCGAGTGCAGCAAATTTGGCTCTCAGTCCACGCTCGTAACTTGTATAAAGGAGAGGGAAATGTGGGAATGTCCTTAGCGGGATTTTGTGCATTTGCTGTATTTTAGGATGGGTTTTCTGCGCTTCCACGGGTGGCCAGGATGAAACTCTGGAGGTTATCCATGATTATTTGGAATTATCATGGAATTATCCGTGATTGCAGAGAGGGGAGGGAGCGTCCTCACCTCCTGTACCCCTGTGACAATGCGTGTGAACAGCCCAGGCCACGATGTGCTCCAGCCAAACCACCTCTGAGCTTTCTTACAGGGCATTCTGGGATTAAAAACTGTACTAATTAAGAAGAGAGAAAGTGAAAAACAGAATTCCACGACAGCAGAGAGCTTTGATAACAATGTACAAAGAAACGCTGACCGAGGAACAATCATATTTCCTGACGACAACGTGGATGCCTCATGAGAGAATAGGGGCACCAGTATTTATATGTGATTGTGTGGACAATAATCCTAAAATATAGAAATAGGATCTAATATAAATAATAAGAATCTTCAGTGCAATCGTATTAATTCATGGGTCTGAAATCCTGAACTTCCACACATCCGACACAGCCCCTTTGGGATCGCAGCTCCTCATTCCTCAGGAACACCGGGAATTCCTGGGGCTCAGGCTCCTCTGCCACTGCTTTTCCTGGATACAGTTCCTGCCTTTTGGGGTTTTTATAGAAATTACTTGAAAATGGCTGATTTCAAGTTTTCAAAGTCATTTTGAAATGGGAGCAGAAGGAATTTTTTCCCCTGGTTGGGAATCAGAAGGGATTGGGATCAGAAGGAATTTTTTTCCTTGGGGTTTACATCCTTTTCATGCTGCTGTTTCATCAGCAGAAGGTCGGGGAATTATAAAATCCCAGAATTCCAGAATGGTTTGGGATGGAAGGAAGCTTAAAAATCATCTCATCCCACCCATTCCATGGCAGAGACACCTCCCACTGTCCCAGGGTGTCCAACCCCAGTGTCCAGCCTGGCCTGGAACATTCCAGGGATCCAGGGGCAGCCACAGCTGCTCTGGGAATTCCAGCCCAGCCAGGAATTCCCAATTCCCAATATCCAACCTAAATCCACCCTTTTCTCATCTCAAAGCCATTCCCTGTCCCTCTGTCCCTTGTCCCCAGTCCCTCTCCAGCTCTCCTGGAGCCCCTCCAGGCGCTGGAACATCACCCCAGAGCTTCTGCTCTCTGAATTTAAACCCCAAAACTGGGATATAAATAAATGCTCCTTTCTGCGCTGTAAAATTCGCAAATTGTTTCTTTAAATCATGGCCAGGACCTGACATTTTATGTCTTTTTCAATTAAGGAATTAACTTGTGCTGGCCTGGCCTCTCCGACCCTGCTCCCTGCTCAGAGGATCAATGCCCGATCCTGCTCCCTGCACCCACGTTTTGCGTGGATAAATTAGGGGATTATTAATTAAAGTGCACCCTGGAATGCGCAAGGAGCCCTTAATTTAGCAACAGTAGCAAACAGAAAATGTTGGAGGGTAAAAATACAGATTTTAAAATGAATTTGGCCTTTAGGCTTCATCCTTTTCCTCACTCAGACCCGTAAAAAGCTCAAGAGCAAAATTCAGAGGCTTGGATCAGCTCATTATTAGAAATATTTGTGAGCTGGACAAGCTTTTCAACTCCCAAATGAGGAACCATCCTGTTAAAACAGGAGCAAATAAATCATGGAATTCCAAACACGTTGTTGCTTCTGGAACTGCGGATCCAGCAGCAAATTCCTGCTTCCAAATTCTGTTTATTTTTAGGCAGGGGGGGTTTAGGAAAGGAAGAAAGGGAATGAGGAAGGATGGAAATTGCAAAGGTGCTGATTCCAGGAGGAACTCTGCACATCCCTTTTTCATTCAGGAAAAATGGATTTCCACCCAAAGATGGAAGATTTTTTTCCATGGCACTGTGGGACGTGAAAAATTCCCAGTGAGTTCCCTACTGGATCAGCTCCAAGGAGGAAAAATTAACTCCAGCTTAGCCAAAACCAGGACAGGGATAAAGGAATTTAACTTACCTGGAAAAATCCAAGGTTTGGATCCTTCTGGAAAAGAGTCTGGAAAGTCACAGATCGCAGTTTGCAACCTGGATCCATCTTTCCCTGCAGGAATTACAGATTCTTCTGGAATGGCAGCCTGGATTCACCTTTTCCTGTAGGAATTATGGATATTTGTGGAATGGCAGCCTGGATCCATCTTTTCCTGTAGGAATTATGGATATTTCTGGAATGGCAGCCTGGATCCGCTTTTCCCTGCAGGAATTATGGATATTTGTGGAATGGCAGCCTGGATCCATCTTTTCCAGCAGGAATTTTGGATTTTTCTGGAAGGACAGCCTGGATCCATCTTTTCCAGCAGGAATTAGGGATATTTCTGGAATGGCAGCCTGGATCCACTTTTCCTGCAGGAATTATGGATATTTGTGGAATGGCAGCCTGGATCCACTTTTCCTGCAGGAATTAGGGATATTTCTGGAATGGCAGCCTGGATCCATCTTTTCCAGCAGGAATTACGGATTTTTCTGGAACGACAGGCGATACAGAGCTCAGGCACAATCAGCACCCAGGCTGGATATCAGAAATCAGGGAATAAGCAGAGATAAATCTAAAATTCCACAATTATTATTAAAAACACCCAATAAGAACCCCCAAACTTTTATAGGAACGGATGTGATTCCCACGGGAATAACGGTTATGAGGGAAACAAAGGTTTAATAACTGAGCAGTGCCGATTTATTACGGTTATTTTATGCTTTTCGCTCCTGTTTTTGCAGTTTCTGGGGTGTTTCATACACAGGACGCGGCCCATTGTTCACCGCGGCCCTGCCCAACTAATTACGCTTAATTCTGGCACTTTCTCGTGCTTTAATTAAGAACTGTTTGCGTTTCCAGAGCGTGCACAGAGCCAAAGTTTGCCTTTTTAATTAAAAGCACAAAGCAAACGCGGCCATGGTGGGAGGAACGGGGATGAAGCTCCGGCGAGCGGGGAAGGGCGGCGATGATGAAGTTCAGCCCCGGTGAATTTTAGTGCCAAACGGCGCAAAATGCAGCTAATTGGGCAAGAATTGATTGTTTGCGTGGAGAAGCGGCTACAGCGATATTTGTAATCCCGACGAGGCCGGAGAATTGCTGCTCTGGATTGCCGCTGGAATTCGGGATTGCTCGAAGCCAAAGCCGCCCTTTCCGCGATGGAAATCGGAGCACGGACAGCGCCTCTGTTCTCGCCTGGAAAAAATCGGATTTTACGCGATATTCACCCGAAGCAAACACTCCAGGGGCGTTGAAAATCCCTAAATTATATTCAAGGAGCTGATGCGAGACCACGCTCGGTGCTTGTGGCACTTATGGAAAATTTTGGGATGGCGGAGTGGCCTGTCCGGGAATTTTGGGAGTTAATCTGTCTCATAGCAACTTTTTAAGGAAAAAAAACCTCGCAGGGATACGGAAACAAAACCTTGGATTGTGAAAACCCATGGCAGGGGTTTTCAGGTCCCTTCCAACCCAAACCAGTCTGGAATTCCCTGATTTCCAGGCTGCAGTGTCTGAATCCAGCAGGACGCACTTTTCCATAATTCCCAGCAACTGCTGCCAAATGCAAATATCAAAGAATTTGCAAATATTTGCTTGGTTTGAGTCCCCAGATCCTCACACCAGGCACCCCTGGGACTTTTAAAAGCTCAGATAAATCTGGGATTCTGGGATAAAAGCAGGAATTACTTCATTCTTGGCTTGCACCACAAGGAGCCCTTCCCAAACTGTGCCTGCAGCTCCAGGATGGGTTTGGGATGGGTTTGTCTGTACGAGGAATGCGTGGAGTGCTCAACATTAATTAATAGGATCGATAATTAGGGTTCCTTCACTCATCTTTGGCTAACTCTTCATTAATTAAAGGGATGGGTTAATCGCACCTCTTCCTCCTCTTCCTCAATCCATTTCCAGCCAGGAGCTGCTCAAAGTGGAGATTTTCTTCATGGAGCTGGATCAAACTTCAGGTCAAATCCTTCTGTCACATTCCAAGGAAAGGAATTTTAATCAATCTGTTTCCTTATCCCTGTGCTCCTGATCCCTTTCCATTCCTAAAATCCTTTTCATTTCTTTCCCAGCCTTTGTTTCCAGCTCTTCCTCTTGTTCCCTGCCAATAATTCCTGAGGTTCCAGATCCCATCCCAGCCAGGTATTGACATTTTCCTTCCCTTTTCCATTATTAAACACCTTGGACCGAGCGCTCAGATCCTCCATGGCAAGAGCTGCTTCACTGCAGCTGGGTTTGGGGTTGGAGCTCCGGCCCATCCATGGAAAAAGGTTTATTATGGATCAGCATCCCCCAAAGCTCACACATCTGAGGATTTGCATCTTGTCTCTCCTAAAATCTGGTTTTTCCTTGGCAGTGACCTCATCCCGGGCGGGATAATGCGGAATGTTAATGAGGCAGCAATGGGAATAAAGTGTCCCCGGGATGATTGAAATCCCAAACAGCTCTTCCCCCTCCCAAACCTCCGAAGCAGAGCTCCCTTTGATGATGGACTGCTCATTCCCTTATTAAACATTTATTGTTTCCTCAATAAAAGTCGTCTTGGATGTATTCAATTATTAATATAAATCAGACACCAAATGGGAAACAGCAGCCATCTCATTTTCCTCTTTTTTTCTTTTTCTTTCTCATTAATCTTTTTTCTTATTCCACAATCACAAGAGGAGAATGGATAAAAAAGCCCCATTTGGAATCACTGGAAAACAAATAAACTTGGAGTGAGAAAAGCCAAATTTTGATCTGGATCTGTGTCAGGAGGGAAAGACATAAATTAAAACTCCTTGGAAACCGGGAATGCTCCCAAATATGTGGTGGGGTCTTGTTGGTTTGGTGTCCCCAGCTTGGAAATCAGGAAAAATTGAGGTTGGAATGGGAAAGAGAGGTGGATCAATATTTATGGGACCACAGCAGGAGTTTTGGGGTTCAGAGCTCTGAAACAACCATGGATTAACCCAACTCCAGGTCCCGTTGTGGAGATCATTGACACTTTGGATTGGTTTTGTCCCCAGGGATTAGGGAGGAATATTTTTAATATCAATTTAATTGTTCAAATAGTTTTAGCACAGTTGCTCGTGGGGCCGTCTGGGATTTTAGGAATCTTTCCAATCCGTGTTATCCAAGACACCCCCAAAAATCAAAGCCTCCCATTCCTGGTATGGCATCAACTGAACTCAAAATCCCCAGGTTTCCCTCATTCCTAAATCTTTCAGTTTTATTGGAATGTTCTCAGATTATTTTCTTAGATCCAGCTGTTATTTGGGAGTTTGGAAAGATCTCCTACTCCAAATCCTTCCAGCATAAAAGTGTTTCACTTGACCTGTGAGAGAGCTGGAGAGGGATTTTGGATGAGAGCAGGAGTGACAGTGATGCCTGGAAAGGCTGAGCTGGAAACAGAGACTAGAAAGTATAAANCTGATGAAGCTCCATCCTCCTTGTTCCCTCTCTTCCTTCACTGCTGTTTCCACTCTTGGGCCTCCAATTTGTCCTTGTTCCCAGCTGGAAAGGAATTGTTTTGTGTCCCTGCTCTGTGCAGAGAGCTCAGCAACCCTGAATATGAAACCCAGAACTGCACACTGAACCAGCACAGAGAATGGAAAATAGAAAAGATAAAACTGACGGTATGAACAGGATGAGAGGGAATGGATCCCACTGCCAGAGGGCAGGGATGGGTGGGAGATTGGGAATTGGGAATTCCTGTCTGGGCTGGAATTCCCAGAGCAGCTGTGGCTGCCCCTGATCCCTGGCAGTGCCCAAGGCCAGGCTGGACACTGGGGTTTGGATTCTCCTGGGACAGTGGGAGGTGTCCCTGCCATGGAATGGGGTGAAGCGGGATTGGATTTTTGATCCCTTCCATCCCAAACCACTCCAGAACAAACTCCAATCTGATTTTTATTCCAGTCAATCAATTCTACAGAATAAATACAAAAGAGCCTCTTTTCCTGGGCATCATTCCCTGATAAAAAACAGGCTCAAACTTCCCACAACTTTTAATCTGATCTCTTACAGCAACAGATCCAGCAGCTGTCAAAAAATCAAAGAGAAAGGGGCTCGAAAGCACCTTTTTAAAGACTGAAAAACATTTTCATGGATTTGAGAGTCCTTCACAGGCAATTATCAAATCAAAATGCAGCCACTCTGCCTAACATCTCTCCAGAAGGATAAAAACATCCACGGATAACTCATCACTCATCAGCCTGCACAGCAAATGCTCTTCCAGCCAGCTCTGGATTTATTTGGGAATTTGAAGAGGAACGTGGTCCTAATAGAAACGCCGCAATGTTCCCCCAGCTGCAGGAACTGGAGCCCAGGAGCCCCAGGAGCCGCGTGGGGAATTCTGGCAGACGGAGCCGAGTGGGAGCTTTTCAACATTGCTGCTGGCTCAGAGATCCATGGGCAGGTGTGGAGATGGAGGGATGTGGATGATGAGGATATGGAAATGGAAATGGATGTGGATATGGAAATGGATGTGGATGTCACCCTGATGTTTGTAAGACTTTCTAAGCCTTCTGATATTTACGTATTTGTGAAGAACTTTCTCACACACTTTCTGTAAACACCTCACTGTTTTTGCATTCCTTCATAGAGGAGGAGAAAAATTGATGGGCTGTTTGTCTGTGCAGTGTCTTTGGAGAGGTGGCACTGCCACCGTCCAATCCACTGTCACTTTTGGAAAACTATTAATATTGGAGTCAGAAAAAATAAACTCTCTTCTCTTCTGATCACCTGAGCTGCGGTGTGTGTCTGTGTTCTTTCGTGTCCTACAGTGACATGTGGATGTGGATGTGAATGTAGATAAGGACGTGGAGCTGTTTTCAAGACAATCCGAGGGATGGAGCAGCTGTGCTGTGGGGCCAGGCTGGGAGAGCTGGGAATGTTCACTGGGAGAAGGGAAGGATCCAGGAAAACCTCAGAGCTCCTGGCAGGGCCTGAAGGGGCTCCAGGAGAGCGGGAGAGGGACTGGGGACAAGGGACAGAGGGACAGGACACAGGGAATGGATGGGAGATTGGGAATTGGGAATTGCTGGCTGGGCTGGAATTGCCAGAGCAGCTGTGGCTGCCCCTGGATCCCTGGCAGTGCCCAAGGCCAGGCTGGACACTGGGGTTGGACACCCTGGGACAGTGGGAGGTGTCCCTGGGACAGGGGGAGGTGTCCCTGCCCATCCAGGGGTGGCAGGAGTTGCCTCTTTCATCCCTGTTTTGTAATCGCTGTATTTGGGCCACAGAACGATTCCCAAGCTGTGTTTGCCAGCTGGGTTTAATCCTTGGAGTTTTGAATTTGGAAAAACGATAGGCTGCTGTTAATTTGCGGGAGAAGAGATTAAAATAAAAGGGATCTTTGTGTTTGTGCTCCAAGCGCGGAGATTTCCACGCCTGAGTACCGGGATGAGTGAGGTTCCCGGGACAAACCGTGTCCGTCCCATTCCCGAAGGATCCCCTAAAACCCTTGGAATGTTTGGAATTCTGTCCCTGTGCTCGTTCTGGCCCATGGAGAGGTGAGAATCCTCCCCTGCCTCCCCTCCTGCTGCTGCTGGAAGGAAAAGAAGCTGCATTTCTTCGGGGAGGCGCAGTTTCCAAATTCTGGATGCGTTTTCCGTTGGTTTTAAGGAGCCCTGGAGGAAGGAAGCCAATTTTCCCATCTGACAATGGGAAAAGCAGGATTTGCTTTAATTCCCACCTAATCCAGGATCTGAACGATCATTAATGTTATCAGCCAAGCCTTGATTTGCTGCAACTCCTGAAAAGCAGCTTAGTTATCGATATAACGGCATTTTCAGGAATTCCGCCCTGGAAAGGCAAACGTGGAATGGATGATCCAAGATCCCACAGCAAATGGAGGAGCAAACCAAGACCAAATATTCCGAGAGCAGGGAGATGAGGATGCCAAACCCACCCCAATGTGCCCTGAATGTGTCTCCCATCTCTGATCCCCGCTTTTTTAAGGAAAAGGAGCTCGGAATTCTTTTATTTCCCTGCTGAAGAGAGAGGTTTGTAAAGGCTGACTGAAGCATGAAACCCTGAATGGAAACGTGCAGGGGTTTTATTTGGAATTTGCTGTTTGTGGCTGCAGTTTGGAGCAAGGTGGGATAGTGGGAGGTGTGGTGGCAAGATCAGGGAACGGGATCATCCTTAAGGTCCCTTCCAACCCAAACCTTTCCATGAGTTCATGTTGAACCAAATCCCCAAATTCCTCTTTTTTTTTTAACGTTTTCTGATAGAATTAAAGAAGTCTGGGATTTCTGGGATCTCTGTTTCCCAGAGGAGGTGGGAGGATCTGATGCAGATGGAGCACTTGAGGAAGTTGTGGGTCTGAGATCCCCGTTCCCAGCTCATTTCCCACTTTTCCAAGGAATTGATTGTCGTGGTTGGAGGGAACGTGAGGAAACGGGAGGATTTTACATTGGAGCTGTAACAACCCCAACTCTGATTCATTCCATGAAAACAAAACCACGGAGCAGCGAGCTGGAGTTTGCCTCCACTTTGTCCCTCAGGTGGGAGGCTCCTGAGGAAATGCACCGCACAAAGTTCAGATTTGTGGAATTTTTTTATCCTGGAAAGCGTTTTCCAACCCTGGCACAGCTGCCTGGGCAGTGGTGGAGTCCCCATCGTGGAGGGATTTAAATTCCATGTGGATTTTAATCCAACCCAGCACTGCCCAGGCTGGATCCTTTCAATAAATCCCTTTTTTTCCTTTTATTTTATCCAGTCTCTGTTTCCAGCTCAGCCTTTCCAGGATCAGAGTCCTGAAGGAATTCATCCTGCTGAGAATGGATCCCCATTTCTGAGAGGGGAATCCCACCCTGAGCATCGCTCTTAGGAAGATTCCTCTGCTGCGAGGCCACCGATTCTTTGAATGATTTTAAAATTACTTTCAATTATTTAAAAATTGTTTTTAAATTATGTTAAAATTATTTTTGAATTATTTTAAAATGATTTAAAAGTATTTTAAAATTA